>QNTS01002998.1:2796-136488 GCA_003317085.1 Hucho hucho | reverse complement strand
TATCTATTCCTCCTGCCTGTCCTCCATTCATCCACTTTTCAGTCCTCACACTCCTCCTTTCACTGTCACTCTGCTCATCTTTGTCAAATCCCCCTCTCTCTCCATGACTGTCTACTTCCCAACGTGCCCCCCCCCCCACCCCCACCCCCCAGTCAGCCCCAAACGGTGGAGAGGTCCAAGGAACCGGATGTCTTCTCCCCGCAGCAACTCCGGTTCAGTGTGGTTGCATGATTGCTCCGCCACACGAGTGACTGGCTGCAGTCAGATTTTCAACCCCCCAGGTTGTTACACCTGGTGATGTTTTTTCCCCCCCCAGAGACCATGATAGATGTTGGTATGAATGCTGGTAGAGGAAAGAGTTCGATTGAGCCTAGAGTTACTGAGGCTTTGTTGTGAGTATGGCTTCATTTTGAGCAGTGTTAGTGTTGAGGGTTAGAAAGGCTTCTTTGTAGGCGTATTGTTTGTGTGGGAGATTCTCTTCATTTTATGCTTTATTGATACACTGTTATGTTAGGACCTAAAGAACTGAGTCAGTCCGGGCAGCACACAGCAGGGCAGTACATGAGTGACATTCAGAGTAAATAATTCCACCAAAGCAGTGCCAATAGGGGGCCGATTATAGTCGTATATCAAAATGTTTTATAAGTACATAATCACGATAGAGTTTCCAAACCCAGAGGCGCAACCTCCTTGAGACTTCCCGGGAACGCTTGCGAAACTGTCCAAGCAAACCAGGCAGGGGTTTGGGATTTGACAAGTCAATGGGAGAAGGGAAAAATTCTTCCTTAGTTGTTAATTTTCTTGAAATCCAAAGGCACAACCTAGATTCGAGCCAATGTCTTAAGTAGTTATTACTGCAACCTCGTGGAAGTGACCAACTGACACCGTTTTAATTTGAATCAAAAACAACATATGGAAGGAGTGCCTTTGATATGACATGCTGCACATGCGTAGTTAGGTGCGAGACGACCGTTAGACCTGGTGATGTGTTTCTGCCATGAGCTTAGCTAGTCAATGTCACCACGACATCGCCTACACACATGATCAGGGATTTTTATCGATGAAGCAGTTCCTGCCCATCTTCATACTGTACTGTCTTTGCTACTATTCTCAAACACTAACCTTTGACCAGGAAAGTGGCACTAACGGCATTGTTTTAAGACTTAAGACCAGTGTGCAGAGTGCTAGCTGCACCCTTACTGTTGGTTAACTGTGTGTGGCCAGGTCAGTCAGTGGTCACTCAATGTCAATTCTGTCTCTCTTCCCATCTTGCTCTCCCTCTCTCTCTACAGCTCAGGGGGACAGACTCCTCATAGAGACCTGGAGAAAGTGCTGACAGGAGAAGAGAAGTGAGTAGCTGTGACCTGGGTGTTCGCATGTTGTGTCTGTCTGAGTCCGTTGTCTGTGTTGCTCTCTGCTGACACCCCTCTTGTGTTTGTTGCCTGACAGAGCTCTGCGCCCAGGCGACCCTGGGTTCTGTGCCCGGGCCAGGGTGCCCATGCCATCCAACAAGGACTACGTTGTGCGGCCCAAATGGAACGTGGAGAGCGAGTCCAGAGCAGTGAGTGTTTGTCCGTCCAGCTGTCTGCCTGGGAGAAGGGAGGAAAAAGGACCCCTGATAGTTTTCCCATTTCTTTTAACTGTCTAAATCAGACCAATTTTCTTCTCCAACCTGAAATCCTGGATTCCGGACATAACCGTTTCTAGGTCATTTTAGCTAAGTTATCTTAGTTGTGACTGTGAACTGGATCTGAACTGTAGCTTGTTAGATGTTTTGTCACTACATGACGTGGGCATCGGTAAGGAGCTGAATGTGATTGGTTCCCGACTGTAGACAGGCTTTAAGAAAGGGATAAGCCGATTGGAAAAGCACAAGCGTCGCATCACCCAGCAGAGGTCACAGCGGCGCATCACGCGGTGAAGATCAACGTGGACGGCAATGGCATGCCCCTGTAATTCCTACTGTCACCACACTGGGCAGTAAGTGCCACCTGCATGTCTTTTGCTGGTCCTGGGTAGGACAAAGTTGCCCATAGACACTGATCTGATGGTTACCCCCACTAATGGGGAAGGTTGGGAATGAGAGAGGGTAAGCTACTAGTAACTTCTACCCAGGGCCACTGTGTGCAGTGTGGACTGGAGAGCAACCATCCCATAACTTACCAAGTCAAACGGTTCTGCACGCTGTTGCCCAGCCGCCTAATGAATTAATGAGTCCTCTGTTATTAACATATAACACACATTACTACACTGTTTGAGCTGTGACATTTGAACTTCCCTGGTTTTAAGACATTAGGCTATATCATTATGCTGCTTGAGTTTGTGTCCAGCATGGTGGGAATGTTACTATTCAACTTAGTGTTCAGAGTTTTAAATACTAGGGTTACGAAACTTAATGCGAAACGTCAACTATTCAAATTTGATGTGAGTGTGTTTGTGTGTCAATAACCTTGCTCGTTAGGCTTGTAGTGGTACTACCATATTACCACTGTCCAATATTGTGTCGAAGACACACTGATGTGTTTTGGTGAATGTTTGCGACAGAGTAGTTCCAGTTTCCTGTCTTTCCTTTTGTAATCCTCTCTTCTCTCCTCCCTCTGTCTCCCAGGCCCCGGTTAAGAAGGGCATGTCACGGGTGGACAAACAGTTGCGTCGCTTCGCTGACATAAAGCGTATGACAAAGACAGGCCACGCGGTGAAGATCAGTGTCCAGGGCAACCGGATGCCCCTCTGATTTTAATCTATATTTTTTTGTACCTTTTTTGGCTAGGTGAAAGCATATGTTTCAATACATAGCTTTTACCGATCCAATAATATCCGAGCTGTGATTATTCCAAGGAAGGGAGGATGGAAGGATGCAATTATTTAAATCATTTGATTAGGGCCAGGATCCCAGTTCTGTGTGCTTTAGCCAACTCCTCTAATTAGCATGACGATGGTCAAAGCCGTTTGCTAAAGCACATAGATGAGACCATGCTATCGTCAAACCCCCTCAGGCCAACCTGAATGTATGACAGTGGTGTGGCTTCACAGGCTGGTTGGCCTTCGGTCCTCTAGACTTTGAGAGATTCAATACGGAGTGTGGAAGATTCGTGTTATAGCACGTGTTATAATTTCCAATTGTGCAGACATGCAGCGCATACCGAATGTTGGCCTTACATTTCTAGAGCGCGGATCTTCCATGCTCCGTATTGAATATACGTTAGGTCTTTTTGTTTGACTTTGTTTCTGAAGAAGCTGTACAGACATAGGAGCTGCCTGTATGTCTTGACTGTGTGCCGGTTGTTTCCGAAGTTACTTTCATAATAAAGAGTGTTTCACCAGATCTCTTAGTCGTCTTTATTTGAAACGTTACCTATGGCCTTGAACTAGATTCATCTCAATCTCATTTGACCACTGTCGATGTCTAAAAACATGATACATTGATTTTGGAGTGAACTATCACTTTAATGCACACAGTGAAATAATTCAAACTGCTTATTTCTAGTGGCAACTTATGTACTTTCACAAAACACTCCAACAAACTCAATTTAACAGTCCTTAAACTTGAAGCTTTGCATTACTTAGGGGAAAACATTTAAATTGTGGCAGTGACACTGATCAAGTGCTCTCAGAACCAAATCTTACCTGATTAATAATGTGCACAGTTTGTATGTGGCCAATTCTTTGATAACTTATGTTATTCACAATAAAATGAAGTAAGAACAACTGAAGCACCAGGGTCATGTTCAGTGAATTTAAAACAGTCAGAATAATGCAATGAATCGAGCTGACATGATTCTGACATGATTTTACGTCATCATGACAGAAAATCCGGTCTTCAAAATGCATTTATCTAAACACATTGTTGCATTGTATTCTCCTGAACTCAACCCAGGTGCAAGTTATATTTCATAATGCACTCAGACATTTCTGTAAATCTTAAAGGATTGGATAGAATTGGATGTATGCTATAAATTCCTCCTACAATTCCCTCAGAGGTCAATTACAAGCTATTACTGTATTGCTAATACCTGGTTGGGGCTAGGGTTTGACTTGGAATTCATCATCAGCACTCCCAATTTGTGCCTTACCCTTGTCCCCAACCATTTGATTTTTGCAGGTGTGTAAGCAATATGGTAAAGGCCACCACTAAACTGCTTGCATCTATCCAGACCCTTCAGATGATCAGAGCTGCAATCATCGAAGGGCCAAGGGGTAGGGAATGAATTGGGATCGTCTCCGAGCTGCACCTCAGGTATGTGTACTGTTATGCACCTGCCTTTCTATAGTATCCTGTATCCAGTGCAGGTAGTTCCCTACCCGGGTGTAGATGCCATACCCCTTGGCAGGACACTGCTCCCCCCAGCTCACCACACCTGTGAGGAACCAGGTCCCGCTGTAGTTCACCACAAAGGGACCCCCACTGTCCCCACTGCAGGCATCCAAGCTGGCCTCCAGGTAGCCCGCGCAGAACATGTTGTCCGTGATGACCTGCTCCGTGGAGCGGATGCACTTCTGCTGGTCGACCACGGGCAGAGTGACTTTCCTCAGGAAGCGAGAGGAGTGCCCCAGGTGCTGTGTGACGCCCCAGCCTGTGACCATGCCCCTCACATCCTCCCGCTGGAGGTGGCTGGCCAGCTGACCATTGGGAAGGCAGGCGGGTACCGCCACGGGGCTCAGCACCACGGGGGAAGAGAGGTAGATGAGAGCAATGTCGCTGTCGAAGGTGTAGTCGTGGTAGTGAGGGTGGACGACGACCTTCGCCACCTTGATCTTCTGCTCATCTGGGTCAGGCCGTCGCTTGTCATAGTCCCCTGTGAACACAGACAGACAGTTTAAACAGGCACAGTGGATCATCATCGACATGTTACTCAATTAAAACTGCTGGAGCATTCAACAGTGCTCACTACTTCTAAACAGTGGATCACATAGCCTCACCGATAGTCACATGGTCAGGGGTTTTCTGCATGCAGTGTGCGGAACTGACCACCCAGCGCTGACTGATCAGAGTTCCCCCACAGAAGCCATACCCATCCTCCCTCCAGATCATGACCTGCAGGGTCATGGAACAGGTAGGACTAGTATTAAGGGTACGCCACAAACACTATTATCATCATACACTACATGCCCTATGATTTCTGAGATTAGTGCCTGCAAGTGCCACTGACGCCTTCCACAGGGTTGTGTCTGTAGGACACACCATAGAAAACCGCCTTGTAACCGGATACAAAAACTGTTCTCATTGGACTTATTCAGGGGCCTCACTTTTACAATTTTATTTTTTTATTCTACATTTCTGCATATATTTCTTAAACTGCATTGTCGTGGTCTAAGCCGCTGCCTCTGGCACACATACTCTCCCCCCCCCCACCCCTCCATTTCACTTTGTTCTGGACTGTTTCTTCTGATTTGTGCCTACTGAACACGACCCTGCTTACCATCCCGTAGCCTTGTGTGTTGTAGGCCTACCTGCCATGGGCTTCCTCCCTGCCTCTCCAGCTGCCCTCCTACTATCCGGGTATCTTCATTAACGTCCTCCATGTATTCAGTGCTGTTCCCCCCTGGCTGGGTTGAGTTAATCGCAAATAGGGTGGAGGATGAGTTCCTTTCTCCCTGCATGGTGATGGTGAGGTTCCTGTCAGAGTGGCGGAAGGTCGGGGTGAAGGACTTGGACTCGTCCAGTAGAGAGCGGCGCAGCGAAGCCTCACTTTGCTTCTTCCCACAAGGGAACGCCACTGGCAATGACAATGTACAGTATAACCATCGCATTGACTTATTGACACCTACTCATTCAAAGGTTTTTCTTTTTACCATTTTATATATTGTAGAATAATAGTGAAGACGTCAACTATAAATTACACGTAATCATGTAGTAACCAAAAGTGTTGAACAAATCAAAATATATTTTCATTTGCCTTGACAGCTTTGCACACTCAGCATTCTCTCAACCAGCTTCATGAGGTAGTCACCTGGAATGCATTTCAATTAACAGGTGTGTAAAATGTCAAGAACTTTGAAATATTCTTCAAGTGCAGTCGCAAAAACCATCAAGCGCTATGATGAAACTGGCTCTCATGAGGACCACCACAGGAAAGGAAGACCCAGAGTTACCTCTGCTGCAGAGGATTAGAGTTAACTGCACCTCAGATAAATGCTTCACAAAGTTTAAGTAACACACATCTCAACATCAAATGCTCAGAGGAGACTGCATGAATCAGGCCTTCATGGTCGCTGTAAAGAAACCACTACTAAAGGACACCAATAAGAAGAAGAGACTTGCTTGGGCCAAGAAACACAAGCAATGGACATTAGATTGGTGGAAATCTGTCCTTTGGTCTGATGAGTCCAAATGTTATATTTTTGTTTGCAAACACCGTGTCTTTGTGAGACGCAGAGTAGGTGAACGGATGATCTCCGCAAATGTGGTTTCCACTGTGAAGCATGGAGGAGGAGGTGTGATAGTGTCACCAGCAAAGCACCCCGACACCGTCTGATTTATTTAGAATTCAAGGCACACTTAACCAGCATGGCTACCTCAGCATTCTGCAGCGATACGCCATCCCATCTGGTTTGTGCTTAGTGGGACTATCATTTGTTTTTCAACAGGACAATGACCCAAAACACACCTCCAGGTTGTGTAAGGGCTATTTGACCAAAGAGAGTGATGTAGTGCTGCATCAGATGACCTGGCCTACACAATCACCCGACCTCAACCCAATTGAGATGGTTTGGGATGAATTGGACTGCAGAATGAAGGAAAAGCAAGTGCTCAGGATATGTGGGAACTCCTTCAAGACTGTTGGTAAATAATTCCTCATGAAGCTGGTTGAGAGAATGCCAAGAATGTGCAAGGCAAAGGGTGGCTACTTTGAAGAGTCTAAAATATATTTTGATTTGTTTCACACTTTTTTGGTTACTACATGATTCCATATGTTATTTCATAGTTTTGTCTAAACTATTCTACAATGTATAAAATAGTAAAAATGAAGAAAAATCCTTGAACGAGTAGGTGTGTCCAAACTTTTGACTGGTATTGTATGTTTTTCAGTACTTAGTCTACCTGTTTCAGAGCAGGTCTTGCCGTCCTCATCTAACTGGTAGCCCTCTGCACAGCTGCACTGGACCCCTGTGGTGCGCTCCTGGTTGGTGCAGTAATGCAGACAGCCTCCATTCTTAAACTGGCACTCAAACACCTCTGGAGGAACAGAGCAAGGTTCAAAGGTCAACAAAATCAAAATGTTATGGTATTAGAAGAGTAGAATAGAATTGACTCCTTAATTGTATTTTATTGAGCAGACATTTCGCCGTCTTTTAAGGTGGTCATTTGAAGGGTACAGTGTCAATCAAAAATAGCTTACAAATATTTCCTATAAGTACAGTAATTAGTTTGCTAGCTAGTTTTTTTAACACGTCACAATTCTATTGTTTAATATGTTGGTTTTCCCTTAGAACTGTATGCGAGTAAAATGTGAATGTAAAGTAAGATCTGGAAGTGGTTTTACAACAACTGTTGTAAGTGGATGCGGTGAAGTCCCATTCACAAAAGAATCCACCGTGTCGTACAATGGTTGTAGAACAGAGGAGGCTGGTGGGAGGAGCTATAGTTAAATAAAGGTTAAATAAAAAATAGAAGGACAGGCTCATTGTAGTGACTGGAATGGAATCATACATTTGATCTGTTTAATACCGTTACATTTCTTCCATTCCAGCCTCCTATAGCTCCTCCCACCAGCTTCCTCTGTTGTGGACGCTCCAGTGTGAACGGCACCATTACTGTAACAGAGCAATATTCAGTGTGGATTCCAGGCTATGACTGGGAGGAAGTGAGAGTTTTTATAGACGGGTGATTCTGCAACTTCGGGCACTTTGGCCCGGCAAGCTTTCAGAAATTAAAATGTATTGAAACCATTTTACCAGTATTATAATCATTTTGATTTGTCTAGAAATAATATCCGATAATGGCTGCGATCGTACTATTCAGGAATTTATATATTTTCGTCATTTTTCTCAGACAGCCATAGACAATGTCATTTCCATCACATCATTAAACATCCATTTTAGTTGAAAATGAAATATCATACAATTATTTTATAACACATTTGTACATTAACTTGCGCTGAATATTATTTTAAGTGCTTTTTAAGGTTTTCCTAAAATTAATAATTAATAACAACGCCTGAATGTATAAACTTGCCTTTGTGACAGCTGAAAATATTTATTTATCATAAAATAAGATATTTCCACCCAATCTTTTAGTGAGATTATGATAACAACCATATGATTTCCCTATCTAAAACAAATCAGTCAATGTAAATTATACATAGTATACTATAATTTACCTAAAGAATATGGGTGTGGTGGAAATGACAAGGTGTGGTGGAAATGACATCTATGTAAAAATAACTTAACATTTTGAACAACAACCATTGTAAAACATGTAATTCATTTAAGAAAGAGTAAGATTCCAAAAGTGGGCAGAGCTCAAGGACGTAGCCAGTGTTTTTGAAAGATGAGCCCAGATTGCAGAGGGGTCATCCGCATAGAAGAGCTCAGTGAGCAAAGTGAGGGGAGGGTCACCTGCATGTGAGAATCACCAAAGTGAACTGCCTGGATTTCACTGGTGTATTTACACAGGTAGTTCTCTGTGGCACAACATTGGTTTTAGAAGTGGGGGGGAAATAATTATTATAATTTGTTTTATCCAGTCGGATAAACATTCCAAACAGCCTACCCGACCGCTCGGAGGTGTCTGCATGGTCCTAAAGCACACTATTGCATCACATTCAAATGATAAAACTGGAGGGGACAAAAATGCAATTTCAGAATGTGAGGGGGACATGTCCCCCCTTGTCCCCAGTGAAAGTTGCGCCCCTGAGTTCTCTGCAAAGTCAATATGCACGATCTCCTCTTTCCGCAGATTCTCTTAATTCTCTCAGTTTGGTGTCGAATGTTGTACATATGTTTCCCCAACTTCTCTTTCAATACTTTGGAGAAGTCCTCCAGTAGAATATGCAGTGTGCCACACACCTTTTCTTATACTGTCAAATGTACAGTGAACTTCTCCATGTTTCCCTTTGTTTTTCCTTCTCTCTCTCTTCAGCTTTGTTTTTCCACTCAAACCACCATGTCTGCTCACCAGCATCAAAGTCAGATGTTTTAAGCTCTTTTGCTTGGCAAAGGGGGCACTCTGTGTACATGCTCTCTTTCTTCAGCTTCTCACAGCACAAAGACTCAATAAGGTTCTCATTGTTGCTGCAGCTGATCACTTTGTGATACTGTAGTTTGTCCGCCATAGTTTGTCCGCCATAGTTTGTCTCCCTCTTAAAATCCTGATCAAGGTTCTGAATTGTGCCATTCAAGAAGCGCTTCTGCTTTTTCTTCTTGTTCCTCGTTAGTGTGTCCTTTTTCCTTGTTGTTGCTCTACTGTTGACATCCCGTTCATAGAATCTTGTGATTTTCTCTTCTGTGGCTGTGCTAATTATGTTACACTGCTTTTTCCTGGAGTATTGAAGACTTGTTGGTCTGTTTTCATTTGCCCTCAATGCTTTTGCTGAAAATCCAAATTCTCTGATTGCTGCTTTGACCAGGCCATACTTTCTCAGGATGTTGCCTCTGAGCATTTTTGAAGCTACTTGTTTGTCCTTGGCACTGCACATTTTTTGATACTTTTGCTTTAACTCTGCAATGATGGCATTTTGAAACAATAAAATCCTTCTCAGGTTCTTTGGAGTTCCCTTCATTTTCTGTTTTGTCTTTGGGGAATCTTGTCTCTCCATTTTATTCATCAGTTGATCATACCTTTTTTGTCAGTTTTCCGTTAAGCTTTATCAGGTTTGGCATTTGTCATGCAAAGATCTCTGTTTTTGAGCGACCACTTCCAACCTTTTTCCTTCTAGCAAGTATTAGACTTCTCATTCCTGTTGCAGATGATAAGGAAGGGGTATGAGGGCGTGCGTCAGGGCAGGTAAGTTAGAGGCAGGTATGATGGCCTCGTGTTCTGGCTGCAAGTCATCTGGTGACTAAGATGTTGTGTTGCCTGATAGGTAGGTCTCCATTGCAACTGTTCTCTTTAAAGTCTGTCTTCTATTCCATACGCTGATACGCTGATCTTCACCGCGTGGCCTGTCTTTGTCATACGCTTTATGTCAGCGAAGCGACGCAACTGTTTGTCCACCCGTGACATGCCCTTCTTAACCGGGGCCTGGGAGACAGAGGGAGGAGAGAAGAGAGGATTACAAAAGGAAAGACAGGAAACTGGAACTACTCTGTCGCAAACATTCACCAAAACACATCAGTGTGTCTTCGCCACAATATTGGACAGTGATACTTTTGCTTTAACTCTGCAATGATGGCATTTTGAAACAATAAAATCCTTCTCAGGTTCTTTGGAGTTCCCTTCATTTTCTGTTTTGTCTTTGGGGAATCTTGTCTCTCCATTTTATTCATCAGTTGATCATACCTTTTTTGTCAGTTTTCCGTTAAGCTTTATCAGGTTTGGCATTTGTCATGCAAAGATCTCTGTTTTTGAGCGACCACTTCCAACCTTTTTCCTTCCAGCAAGTATTAGACTTCTCATTCCTGTTGCAGATGATAAGGAAGGGGTATGAGGGCGTGCGTCAGGGCAGGTAAGTTAGAGGCAGGTATGATGGCCTCGTGTTCTGGCTGCAAGTCATCTGGTGACTAAGATGTTGTGTTGCCTGATAGGTAGGTCTCCATTGCAACTGTTCTCTTTAAAGTCTGTCTTCTATTCCATTGGTGGCATTTCTATAGCCATCTCTTGCTTCTTTGTTCTCGCTTTGTAAGCTCGAAGATAGATATTACTTCTCCCTTCTTTTTTTTCTTCCAGTATCTCTTCCTGTCTTTTTGCAGATGTTCCTGGTATCGTATAGGATTATTTTTTATTTTGTTTCTATGTCTGTGACCTCTATGCTGTTTTATGTGGCATCTTCTAAAACAAAGAAAATTTTGTTTTTTTTCCAATTGTGCACACCTTGGAGCATTTTCTAGATTAAAGTAATTTAAAACATGATTAAATAAGCCTAAAGTTAAAAAAAGTAAAAAAGTAA
The DNA here is from genome assembly GCA_003317085.1 of Hucho hucho. Lineage (NCBI taxonomy): Eukaryota > Metazoa > Chordata > Actinopteri > Salmoniformes > Salmonidae > Hucho > Hucho hucho. Next base: position 125,440 of record QNTS01002998.1, on the reverse strand, counting down.
TAACAATGGATTTTTGTCATTTCCACCACGTGCTGTCATTTCCATCACCGCTGTTTTTGGAGAAAAATGACAGACTGCTTAGCATGCTTTGGGCAGTATTACAGCTAGCATATCGTTTACACTAAATACATCAAATATATTAAAAAAATCAAAACTCTACCACAAATTAAAGAAATGGGAGCCTGTTTGGAAATGACTGACAATAAAAATATTCTCTACACAAGCAATATTTACCTCAATTTTTCTTCAACTTCTGGACATCACATCTGGAACAACTGTCCTCTACAGCCATGTGCTTCAATGTCACAATACATTTCCATGGTAACTAAGTTAACATTCTCTTGACAAAACTTTATTAATTTTTTATTTTATTTATTTCACCTTTATTTTACCAGGTAGGCAAGTTGAGAACAAGTTCTCATTTACAACTGCGACCAGGCGAAGATAAAGCAAAGCAGTTCGACACATACAACAACACAGAGTTACACATGGAGTAAACAAACATACAGTCAATAATATGGTAGAAAAACAAATCTATACACAATGTGTGCAAATGAGGTAAGATAAGGGAGGTAAAGGCAATAAATAGGTCATGGTGGCGAAGTAATTACAATATAGCATTAAACACTGGAATGGTAGATGTGCAGTAGATGAATGTGCAAAGTAGAAATCTGGGGTGCAAAGGAGCAAGATAAATAAATAAATACGGTAGGGGATGAGGTAGTTGGTTGGGCTATTTACAGATGGGCTATGTACAGGTGCCGTGATCTGTGAGCTGCTCTGACAGCTGGTGCTTAAAGCTAGTGAGGGAGATAAGTGTCTCCAGTTTCAGTGATTTTTGTAGTTCGTTCCAGTCATTGGCAGCAGAGAACTGGAAGGAAAGGTGGCCAAATGAGGAATTGGCTTTGGGGGTGACCAGTGAGATATACCTGCTGGAGCGCGTGCTACGGGTGGGTGCTGCTATGGTGACCAGCAAGCTGAGATAAGGCTGGGCTTTACCTAGCAGGGACTTGTGGATGACCTGGAGCCAGTGGGTTTGGCGACGAGTATGAAGCGAGGGCCAGCCCACGAGAGCGTACAGGTCGCAGTGGTAGGTAGTAGTATATGGGGCTTTGGTGACAAAACGGATGGCACTGTGATAGACTGCATCCAATTTGTTGAGTAGAGTATTGGAGGCTATTTTGTAAATGACATCGCCGAAGTCGAGGATCGGTAGGATGGTCAGTTTTACGAGGGTATGTTTGGCAGCATGAGTGAAGGATGCTTTGTTTTGCGAAATAGGAAGCCAATTCTAGATGACATTTTTTATGAGGAATTTGCCCTCAGTGGTGGAAATGACACCACTACCAGGTATATTTTGTGGAAATAACAATATAAAGGGCATACTCATAATACATATTGATATAGATTTTATTTTATTGACTCTTTCTCTAGAAGATAACATTACATAATGTGTAATTATTCATGTTTTCTCATAGAAAAACATAGTAGAAGCTCCAAAGTCTGGGTCAGGGACAGGGACAAGGGCAAAACAGTGAAATTGAGGTATAAAATGCATCTGAAAAGTAGCTAAAATATTTGATAGAGAGGCGTTAAAAAAAAATATGGGTTGATTGTAGTGTGAAGAATAAAAACATATTATTTTATAAAATCCACAAAATTGGCCCTGAGGACATAGAAGTTCCCGTAGTTGCAGAATTACCCAGACACAGGAAAGCACAGATGTATTATGACTAGGGTTGCACATTTTGGGGAATATTCAGAGGTGGGAATTAACGGGAATATATGGGAATTAACGGAAATATATGGAAATTCATGTAAAAATATGCAAATTAATATTAGTACCATTTAAATGTATATGTTTTTTGCATTGGTTATATACATGGAGACAGAAGCATAAACCTTTCTACTTATCATAAGTAGACATAATTGCAAATGATTAAATCCTTCCAATAGAAATAAAAAAACAATTTAGTTACGAATTGAACTTTAATTAAATGAGTTGACTCTTCACATGGGATGATTTCACTGAACAACGAAAGAAAGGGAATATTGAATGATCCCCAATGATCCATTGGATCTCCCAAAAACGTTTTCAACATGCATCTGTAAAATGATAGTCTAGAAACTAAAGCTTTGGTTGTCTTCTTCTCAGGCTTCCATGTCTTCTCCCTGGACCTCCTCAATGTCCACCTCTTCAACACCAGACTCTGAGGCCTCATCTTCACTGTCACTTTCCAACCTTGTTGAGGATGGCTCGTTGTCATGCTCAAAAATCCTCAAATTTGCCCGGATGGCCACCAATTTTTCAACCCTTGTATTGGTCAGCTTGCTTTGGTGTGTATGTGTGTTCCCAAACAAGAACCAGTTGCACTCTGAGGCGGCTGATGTTGGTGGGATTTGGAGGATGATGAAGGCAACAGGGGAAAGAGCCTTAGATCCACAAAGTTCCTTCCACCAGATGACTGATGAGATTATTTAAAATTTATTTAAATAGGCAAGTCAGTTAAGAACAAATTCTTATTTTCAATGACGGCCTAGGAACAGTGGGTTAACTGCCTTGTTCAGGGGCAGAACGACAGATTTTTTACCTTGTTACAAGTCCAACGCTCTAACCACTAGGCTACCTGCCTCCCCAAATATGTTGGCACGACTGCCATATTGCATCTCCATCCCAAAGCCCTTGCTTGGAAGTGTACTTCACCAGACTGCCAAGAACCTTGAAAGAACTTTCCTCATCCAGGCCAAGGTGGCAAGACAGGATGCTCTTGCCGGCATACTTGGGGTCCAACATTTACGCTGCGGCGTGTATGGGCTTCAGGCAGAAGTCTTCACTTTTTGATGTATTTCAGAACTGCAGTTTCCTCTGCTTGGAGCAACAGTGAAGTGGGCAGGGCAGTACAGATGTCTTCTCTTACATCTGCAAGCAGAGTCTTAACATCAGACAGGATGGCATTGTCTCCCTCAATCCGTGCAATGGCTACTGCTATAGGTTTCAGGAGTTTCAGGCTGCTTACCACTCTCTCCCAAAATACATCATCCAGGAGGATCCTCTTGATGGGGATGTCCATGTTGGCCATTTCTTGGAGAGACCCCTCCAGGAGACTGTTAAACATGATGACAACACCACCCCAACGGGTGTTGCTGGGTAGCTTCAATGTGGTGCTCTTATTCTTCTCACTTTGCTTAGTGAGGTCAATTGCTGCTATAACTTGATGACCCTTCACATACCTAACCATTTCCTTGGCTCTCTTGTAGAGTGTATCCATTGTTTTCAGTACCATGATGTCCTTGAGGAGCAGATTCAATGCATGAGCAGCACAGCCAATGGGTATGATGTGAGGGTAGGACTCCTCCTCTTTAGACCAAGCAGCCTTCATGTTCGCACCATTGTCTGTCACCAGTGCAAATACCTTCTGTGGTCCAAGGTCATTGATGACTGCCTTCAGCTCATCTCCAATGTAGAGACCGGTGTGTCTGTTGTCCCTTGTGTCTTTGCTCTTGTAGAATACTGGTTGAGGGGTGGAGATGATGTAGTTAATTATTCCTTGCCCACAAACATTCGGCCACCCATCAGAGATGATTGCCATACAGTCTGCTTTCTCTATGATTTGCTTGACCTTCACTTGAACTCTGCATCCATCAAATTAGTAGATAAAGCATGTCTGGTTGAAGGAGGGGTGTATGCTGGGTGAAGAACATTCAGAAATCTCTTCCAATAGACATTGCCTGTGAGCATCAGAGGTGAACCAGCAACATACACAGCTCGAGCAAGACATTCATCAGAATTTCTCTGACTACGTTCCTCCATTGATTAAAAAAAAAAAAACTTATGATTCCAGGAGGACCATGTGCTGTTGCTATTGATAAGGTGTCTGATTCATAATTTTCACCTTGAATAGAAGTAGATGAACTTTTGTCAGAGGTTGCTTGTTGTGAGCGCTGAGGGAACTTTATGCACTTGGCCAGATGATTCTGCATTTTTGTTGCATTCTTCACATATGATTTGGCACAGTATTTGCAAATGTACACAGCTTTTCCTTCTACATTAGCTGCAGTGAAATGTCTCCACACATCAGATAGTGCCCGTGATATTTTCCTGTAAAGAGTAGAAAAAAAAAGAAAAAAAAACCCATATACAATTCCATTAATCTAACTGCTTAAGTAGTTAAGCAGTTAGATTAAACAACTAATTTGTAAGATATATATATTTTTTTATGAAACATATATGGAAACAGGTGAATTAAGTTAGCAGGCTCAAGCAAGCTAAAACCCACATAGCAAAACGTAGCAAAAACTAACTAGCAGAAATTGTTAACAAGTTATAAATTATTTAAACACACTTTTCTGTAGGCTACTATTTACTAGTTAACAAAAAATCATGTATGTAATTTAAAATATATTCACCCCACCCAGTATTGTAATCAAAACTTACAAGAAAGCATGTAGTCCTTGGCTCAGACAGTGTAGTAGTGTGGGCTCAATAGCATCTCATTAGTGTGCAAGATCTTGAGAATCAGCTGTACATGTGATGGAAGAATGCACTGTGGATGCAGAGGGTTGCAATTCCATTGCATTGGGGATAGTTTAACCAAAATATGCCACAAGACCTAGAATTGCCTTATGTGTATCCCACAAAAAACGTTCACTGTTATAAGCAAAACATTTTGATGAATTTAAGCAAAATAACCCCACATTCCATGGCTTAACTTCCGGAAAGTTTCCGACCCTTTGCAACCCTAATTTTGACTGAGTAAAACTATACCTATTGCACAGGTTTTCCCATCGTAGCGTGGGGGACACAGACAGAGGTATCCATCCCGATCGATGGTGCAGATTCCTCCATTCTTACATGGGTTGTAGTGGCAAGGATTCCGATCTAATTCACAATTCATAGAGACATGTCATCACAAGCTTTCCTTTTAAGTGATTGTGGATTTCTGATGCAGTTTTTGAAATAACTGAAAATAATCTAATGAAGAAATACCATACTCACTCTTATATCTATACCAAAACTCCATCTGTAAGAGAAGACCAAAGGGATACAGTCAGTTTGAATGTTTTTTTTAGCTTTATGAGCCTACTCCTCTGACTATCCTTGTCATTTAACTCTTTAGGCATCATCAGCAGTGGTGACGGTTTTGGAGAGTCTGGCGTGCCCAAAGTAAAATGCCTGCCACTCAGGCCCAGAAACTAGGATATGCACATAATTAGTACTATTGGATAGGAAACACTCTGAAGTTTCTAAAGGTGTTAAAATAATGTATGTGAGTATAACAGAACTGATATAGCAGGCGAAAACCAGAGGAAAATCCATTCGGATTTGCAGTTTTTTTTGTACATTACCTTTTTGTCCAGGCTGCCTATTGATTTCTATGTTAACTAGGACTGAGACTGCAGTACCTATGGCTTCCACTAGATGTCAACAGTCTTTATACAGTGTCTGGAGGCTCTAGCACTAAGCAGAACAGATAGGAAGAGGAAGTAGTGAATGGACCACATTTGTCAACAACATTTCACATGCGCAAGATTGTGAGCGCGCCCCACTCCCTAAGTAGTTAATGCGGAAGATGCATTCAGTTGTACAACTGACTAGGCATCCCATTTTCCATTTATTTAGGATAACTTAAAATTCTTTAAAATCTTTAACAACCTTAACTATAACATTTGCATAAATGTGCATTAGTGTTTTAGTCAGCGGTCACAATAGCAGCTTTAACATTAGATGATAGTTCTGCCAATTATTTATTGGTACAACTTCCAGAGACCGGTAAAGAGATGTTAGGCTTGTTAAACAAACTAACCAGCAAAGGTTTCCCCAGACTGGAGTTCACACGGGCTAAAATAGAAAAATATAATTTAGACTTGCCTCAGTGCTGTTGTACCGTTTGTTGCTACTTGCCAACAGCCAAACTGTTTTTTTTAATTTATTTTTAGCCCTTTTCTTGTATCCAATTGGTAGTTACAGTCTTGTCTCATCGCTGCAACTCCCGTATGGACTCGGGAGAGGCGAAGGTCGAGAGCCGTGCGTCCTCCGAAACACAAACCAGCCAAGCCGCACTTCTACTTGACACAATGTCCGCTTAACCCGGAAGCCAGCCGCACCACTGTGTCGGAGGAAACACTGTGCACCTGAAGACCGTGTCAGCGTGCATTGCGCCCGGCCCGCCACAGGAGTCACTAGTGTGCGATGGGACAAGAACATCTCTGCCGGCCAAACCCTCCCCTACCCTGGACGACGCTGGGCCAATTGCGCACCACCCCATGGGTCTCCCGGTCAAAGAGCCTGGACTCGAACCAGGATCTCTAGAGGCACAGTGATGTAGTGCCTTAGTGATGCAGCCGTGATGTAGCGCCACACGGGAGGCCCGGCTATCAGCCAAACTTATCGGTTTTTACTTTTAATACATTTACCAATGTCTTTTTTTTCCTTGCTCAACTTTTTTCATTCAACTTTTTCACCCCGGACGCTTTATCTGGATATGGTTCTACAGGACCTCCCCCAGACAAAGATAAGTAGTAACAACACTATACCATTTATTGGCAGTCGCTGTACTCATAATATACAGGACAACTATCGCCTTATGGTGAGGATAACCGTGTTGCAAGCCCAGCTTCAAATGCAATCGTTAGGCAAGGGCATTTTAAGTGTAGGAAAGGATGAAACAGCATCTGTGCCACCAGTAAGTACAGATAGCAGTATAAATCCCCCTGCACAGTTCCCGCAGCCAGACCATTTTCTCAATGCTTCTGGAAAGAAATGCTGTCGGCATACTCAACCAGTGTCGCTCATTCAGCCAACAGAAACTTTCAACCGGAACTCCCCATTAAGCAACGAGTCGGAGTCAGAGGCCGAGCCTTCTCAGGTCTCTCCTCCACCTGTTACGGGTCTGAGCCGCGAAAGCCTTCTACTATTAGCTCTGACAAATTGAAAACCCTAGTCATTGGCGACTCCATTACCCGCAGTATTAGACTTAAAACGAATCATCCAGCAATCATACACTGTTTACCAGGGGACAGGGCTACTGACGTTAAGGCTAATCTGAAGATGGTGCTGGCTAAGGCTGTTGAGTGTAAAGAGTATAGGGATATTGTTATCCACGTCGGCACCAACGATGTTAGGATGAAACAGAGGTCACCAAGCGCAACATAGCTTCAGCGTGTAAATCAGCTATAAATGTGTGTCGGCATTGAGTAATTATCTCTGTCCCTAGTCATTGGAGACTCACAGTTAGGGGGAGGGATGAGCTCTACAGCAGAGTCTCACAACTCAATCGCTGGTTGAAAACTGTTTTCTGCCCCTACCAAAAGATAGCATTTGTAGATAATTGGCCCTCTTTCTGGGACCCACAAACAGGCCTGCTGAGGAGTGACAGACTCCATCCTAGCTGGAGGGGTGCTCTCATCTTATCTATGAACATAGACATGGCTCTAACTCCACAATGAGATAGGGTACAGGCCAGGCAGCAGGATGTTAGCCAGTCTGCCAGCTTAGTAGAGTCTGCCACTAGCATAGTCAGTGTAGTCAGCTCAGCTATCCCCATTGAGACCGCGTCTGTGCCTTGATCTAGGTTGAGCAAAACAAAACATGTCAGTGTTTGCCTTAGCAATCTCACTGGAATAAAGATCTTCTCCATTCCTGTCATTATTGAAAGAGATTCAAAATAGGGTTACTTAATGTTAGATCCCTCACTTCCAAGGCAGTCATAGTCAATGAACTAATCACTGATAATAATCTTGATGTGATTGGCCTGACTGAAACATGGCTCAAGCCTGATGAATTTATTGTGTTGAATGAGGCCTCTGCATTTTCGTCTTTTGAGCTTCTAGTCATGAAATCTATGCAGCATACTCAATCACTTTTTATAGCTACTGTTTACAGGCCTCCTGGGCCGTATACAGCGTTCCTCACTGAGTTCCCATCGGACCTTGTAGTAATGGCAGATAATATTCTAATTTTTTGTGACTAATAATCACATGGAAAAGTCCACAGACCCACTCCAAAAGGCTTTCGGAGCAATCATCGACTCCGTGGGTTTTGTCCAACATGTTTCCGGACCTACTCATTGCCACAGTCATACCCTGGATCTAGTTTTGTCCCGTGGAATAAATATTGTGGATCTAAATGTTTTTCCTCATAATCCGGACTACCATTTTATTATGTTTGCAATCGCAGCAAAAAATCTGCTCAGACCCCAACTGAGGATCATCAAATGCCATGCTATAGATTCTCGAAGAACCCAGAGATTCCTAGATGCCCTTCCAAACTCCCTCCACCTACCCAAGGACGTCAGAGTACAAAAAACGGAGGATCTTAATTGAACCTTACGTAATACACTAGATGCAGTCGCACCCCCGAAAAACTAAAAACATTTGTCACAAGAAAATACCCAAGCCCTGAAGCAAGCGTCCAGAAAATTTGAATGGAAATGGCGCTCCACCAAACTGGAAGTCTTCCGACTAGCTTGGAACCGTGCAATATTGAAGAGCTCTCACTGCTGTTCGATCATCCTATTTTTCCAAACAAATTGTGGAGAATAAGAACAACCCAAAATTTACTTTTGATACTGCTGCAAAGCTAACTAAAAAGCAGCATTCAACAAGAGAGGTTAGCTTTCACATCAGCAGTGAGAAATTCATGAACTTTTTCAATGAAAAGATCATGATAATTAGAAAGCAAATTACGGACTCCACTTTGAATCTTTGTATTTCTACAAATCTCAGTTGTCCTGAGTCTGCACAGAACTGCCAGGACCTAGGATCAATGTAGACACTCAATTTTTTTAAATCCTGTATCTCTTGAAAAAGTCATGGCCTCTAAACCATCAAGCTGCATACTGGACCATATTCCAACTAAACTACTGAAAGAGCTACTTCCTGTGCTTGGCCCTCCAATGTTGAACATAATTAATGGCTCCCTATCCACCGGATGTGTTCCAAACTCAGTAAAAGTGGCAGTAATAAAACATATCTTGAAAAAGCCAAACCATGACCCGGAAAACTGAAAAAAATATAAAAAGTTGCGCAGCAACTCCAAATCTAAGGTGTAGAGTGAAATTCTTACTTACAAGCCCTTAACCATCAATGCAGTTTTAAGAAAATACACAAAAAAAATGTAAGAGATAAGAATAACAAATAATTAAAGAGCAGCAGTAAATAACAATACAGGGGGTACCGTTACAGAGTCAATGTGCAGGGGCACTGGTGTCGAGGTAATTGAGGAAATATGTACATGTAGGTAGAGTTATTAAAGTGACTATGCATAGATAATAACAGAGAGTAGCAATGCAAATAGTCTGGGTAGCCATTTTATTAGCTGTTCAGGAGTCTGATGGCTTGGGGGTAGAAGCTGTTTAGAAGCCTCTTGGACCTAGACTTGGAGCTCCAGTACTGCTTGCCATGCAGTAGCATGGAGAATAGTCTATGACTAGGGTGGCTGGAGTCTTTGACAATTTTCTGAAGACAAATAATGTATACGAAATGCTTCTGTCTGGTTTTAGACCCCATCATAGCACTGAGATTGCACATGTGAAGGTGGTACATTTTAAAATCTTGGCCATGTTCTGTTATAATCTGGACTGGCCACCCCTCATAGCCTGGTTCCTCTCTAGGTTTCTTCCTAGGTTCTGGCCACTGTGCTTCTACACCTGCATTGCTTGCTGTTTGGGGTTTTAGGCTGGGTTTCTGTACAGCACTCTGTGACATCAGCTGATGTAAAAAGGGCTTTATAAATCAATTTGATTGATTGGTAGGTAAATTACCTTTTAATGGCATCAGACCAAGGCTCTGCATCTGTCCTCATGCTCCTCGACCTTAGTGCTGCTTTTGACAACATCGATCACCACATTCTTTTAGAGATTAGAAACCCTTGGTCTACACGGACAAGTTCTTACCTAGTTTAGATATCTGTCAGAAAGATATCAGTTTGTCTCTGTGGATGGTTTGTCCTCTGACATATCAATTGTATGTTTCGGCGTTCCTCAAGGTTCCGTTTTAGGACCACTATTGTTTTCACTATATATTCTATCTCTTGGTGATGTCATTCGGAAACACTTTCACTGCTATGCGGACGACACACAGCTGTACATTTCAATGAAACATGGTGAATCCCCAAAATTGCCTATCCTGGAAGCCTGTGTTTCAGACAGAAGGAAGTGGATGGCGGCATTTTTTAAAACTTTTAAACTCGGACAAAACAGAGATGAGAGGTCTAGGTACCAAGAAAAAGGAGATCTGCTGTTGGATCTGACAATTAATCTTGATGGTTGTACAGTCGTCTCAAATAAAACTGTGAAGGACCTTGGCGTTACTGTGGACCCTGATCGCTCTTTTGACTAACATATGAAGAATATTTCAAGTATATCTTCATAACATTGCAAAAAAACTGTTTGTCCAAAAATTATGCAGAAAAGCTCATCCATGCTTTTGTCACTTCTAGATTAGACTACTGCAATGCTCTACTCTCCGGCTACCCAAATAAAGCCCTACATAAACTTCAGTTAGTGCTAAACACGGCTGCTAGAATCCTGACTAGAACCAAAACACTTGATCATATTACTCCTGTGCTAGCCTCTCCACATTGGCTTCCTGTTAAGGCTAGGGCTGATTTCAAGGTTTTATTGCTAACTTGCAAAGCATTACATGGACTTGCTCTTACCTATCTCTCCGATTTGGTCCTGCCATACATACCGGTCACAAGGCGCAGGCCTCCTTATTGTCCCTAGAATTTGTAAGCAAACCGCTGGAGGCAGGGCCTTCTCCTATAGAGCTCAATTTTTATGGAATGATCTGCCTATCGATATGAGAGACGCACTCTCAACCTTTAAGTCTTTGCTGAAGACTCATCTCTTCAGTAGGTCCTATGATTGAGTGTAGTCTGGCCCAGGGGTGCGAAGATGAACAACAAGCCACTGGAGCGACGAACTGCCCTTGCTGTCTCTGCCTGGCCGGCTGCCCTCTCTCCACTGGGATTCTCTGCGTCACTGGCTTACTAGTGCTCATCCATGCCGTCCCTAGGAGGGGTGCATCACTTGAGTTGGTTGAGTCACTGACGTGATCTCCCTGTCCGGTTTTGCGCCCCCTTGGGCTCGTGTGATTGAAGAGATCTTCATGGGCTATACTCAGCCTTGTCTCAGGGTTCTAAGTTGGTGGTCTTTCGATATTCCTCTAGTGGTGTGGGGGCTGTGCTTTGGCAAAGTGGGTGGGGTTATATCCTGCTTGGTTGGCCCTGTCCGATGGTATCATCGGAAGAGGCCACAGTGTCCCCCGACCCACCCCTGTGTCAGTCTCCAGTATCTATGCTGCAATAGTCTATGTGCCGGGGGGCTTGGGTCAGTCTGTTATATCTGGTGTAATTCTCTGGTGTCCTGTGTGAATTTAAGTATGCTCTCTCTAATTCTCCCTCTCTCCCAGCCCTAGGATCATACCTCAGGACTACCTAGCCTGATGACTCCTGGCTGTCCCCAGTCCACCTGGCCGTGCTGCTGCTCCAGTTTAAACTTTTCTGCCTGCGGCTAGGGAACCCTGACCTGCTCACCGGACGTGCTACCTTGTCCCAGACCTGCTGTTTTTGACTCTCTCTCTCTACCGCACCTGCTGTCTCGACCTCTGAATGCTCGGAAAAGCCAACTGACATTTACTCCTGAGGTACTGACCTGTTGCACCCTCTACAACCACTGTGATTATTATTTGACCCTGCTGGTCAACATTTGAACAACTTGAAGAACAATCTGGCTTTAAAAGGCCATGTACTCTTATAATCTCCACCCGGCACAGCCAGAAGAGGACTGGCCACCCCTCAGAGCCTGGTTCCTCTCTAGGTTTCTTCTTAGGTTCCTGCCTTTCTAGGGAGTTTTTCCTAGCCACTGTGCTTCTACATCTGCATTTCTTGCTGTTTGGGGTTTTAGGCTGGGTTTCTGTATAGCACTTTGTGACATCTGCTGATGTAAAAAAGTGCTTAATAAATACATTTGATTGATTGAGTTCATTTTTTTTTACTAGTGATAAGTTCCAAAAAATAAGTCAGAAATGGGCTTACCTTGTGGGTTCAGTCATCATTGATTCATGAAGTAGAGCCATTTCGCACCAACAGCGGGATTCCCTTCAGGCGCAACAGGCTCGAGAAGCTAGCCAAGCACCCCAACGTTATTCCAAGGCGTCTTCTCAGAACAGCTGGCAGGCATATTCACAGTCATGTTTAACCTCCCCTTGTCCCAGTCTATAATCCCCACATGTTTGTAATCCCCACCACAATCATTCTTGTTTCTAAGAACTCTAAGGCTTCATGCCACAATGACTGCAGCCCTGTAGCACTCACTTCTGTAATCATGAAGTGCTTTGAAAGGCTCGTTATGGCACACATCAACTCCTCCATCCCAGCCACCGTAAACCCACTCCAATTTACATACCGGCCCAACAGATCCATAGACGACGCAATCTCAATTGCGCTCCACAATACCCTCACCCCCATAGATAAGAGGAATACCGATGTGAGAATTTTTCTCTTCATTGACTACAGCTCAGCTCAGCGTTCAACGCCATCGTCCCCTCCAAGCTCGTCACCAAGCTTAGGCCTCTGGGTCTGAACTCCCTCTGAAAGTGGATCCTGGACTTCCTGACGGGCTGACTCCAGGTGGTGAGGGTAGGCAACATCCCCTCTGCCATGCTGACCATTAACACAGGGGCCCCACAGGGGTTTGTGCTTAGTCCCCTCCTGTACTCCCTGTTCACCACGAGTGTGTGGCCACACACGACTCCAACACCATTATTGCTGACGACACAACGATGGTAGGCCTGATCACCGGTGACGATGAGTCAGCCTACGGGGAAGAGGTCGGTGACTTGGAAGTGTGGTGCCGGAGAAACAACCTCTCCCTCAACATCAGCATGTCCAAGGAGCTGATCATGGACTACAGGAAACGGGGGTGCAGTGGAGCAGGTAGACAGCTTCAAGTTCCTCGTTGTCAGTGCCTCTTCCCCCTCAGGAGGTTGAAAAAGTTTGTCATGGGCCGTCAAATCCTGAAAAGGTTCTACAGCTGTACCATTGAGAGCATATTGACTGGCTGCACCACTGCTTGATATGGCAATAGCACCACATGGTGCCAAAGAAGGTTGTGCGGACTGCCCAGTACATCACAGGGCCGAGCGCCCTGCGATCCAGGACCTCTATATCAGGCATTGTGAAAAGAAGGCCCGGAAAATCGTCAGACTCCAACCACCCAAGCCATAGACTATTTTCTCTGCTGCTGTACAGCAAGAGGTACTGGTGCATCAAGTCTGACAACAACAGGCTCTTGAACAGCTTCTATCCCACAGCAATACGACTGATAAATAGCTAACAAAATAGCTACACGGACTATCCGAGTTTAACTTGTATCTTTAATGACCTTTTATTTCAATCTTTGCACTCTCTATGCACACTCACAGGGCCCGAAACACTCACACACACTGTCACCGCAACACACACAAACACTCACTCCATCATTTGCTCACTCACACATAATATGCACATACTTTTATACTGACTCTTTTATACCACACACCCGCACTCACACTTACATACAAGCTGCTGCTACTCTGTTTCTTATAGTCCCCTTACCCCTATACATATCTACCTCCATCACTCCAGTATCCCAGTATTACATGTTCTTATGGTATTGGATCTGACTTTTTAAATATTTCCTGTATATAGTATGCTTACTTACTGTGTATTTCATATTTTTTATTCTATTTTTTTTGTAATACATTGTTATTGATCATTTCATTGTTGGGTTTTGAGTTTGTTGGGTACTTGTGCATGTGACATTAACACTTGAAACAAAGCTAGCCAATCAGAAACAACGGTTTACCAGCGCTGTGAACTGACCAATCAACGATGTGGAGTAGCAGACTGTTCTGAGGGAAATTTATGTTTCCACTAATGCGACTCTGTGCTAAATTTGTTGTTGGTGAAAACCCTATGTAAGCTTTTGGGCCTAAATGTACGTGCGCAAAATACACTGCATTTGCCAAATGCTTTTGAGAACATAGGCAGAAAAAGTTACCAGCGGATCCACTGACGCAAAAAGGACAATGTTTGAGTTGAATTCAATACCAGAAAGGATCCGAAATGGATAGTTGACAGTAAAGAGAAGGGAGGGCCAGAACACTGTTTGGGAAAGATTTTGTGAAGTGATTAAAGAAGATGATAGCAGTGCCGGCTATGATATGCATGATGATTTGGAGGCTCTATACAAATTCAAGAGTCAAGACGGGGACTTAAAATATGGCATGTCAAGGGAACAGTAGCCTAACTGAAATCTGGACACTGACTATAGATCTTTAACCTTTCACATAGCCTAATGTAATATTAACTCCTGCAGAATTAAGCATTTATTGCAGTAAAGTTAACACCAAATGTACATTTTGACTCCGTAAAAGAAGTGGAGAAATATGAATTAAATATTAATTACTGATAGTATTTAAATCACATAAAATATGCATCCAAGCCGAACTGAAATCTTATCATCATACATGTTGGGCCATTTCACAGTTTTAAAGTTCCTTAAAACCGGTCAAACTGGAAATTTCTCACAGAAAATATATTTTTTAAATGTCATTGCGATGTAAACTAGATTGAAGAATTAATAAATGTATTCTGGTGAGCAAGGGTTTATTTAGTGTTCTAGGGCAGTAATGACGGAAGAGAAACTGCATGTATCTAATTATAGACAAGTTAACTAACAAATAGCCTATCAAATGTCAGAAATTATAAGCAGAAACATATCTAAATTAGGCTTCAAAAAAGAATATCCTGCACCCGTGTCAAAAATGTGTTATGCCGTCCGTGTCTGTACAGCGCATCTTCAATCTGCCTATTTGCGGGTTAGGGTCGGGTGCGGGACTTAAATGTTCACTTTATCACAGAGTCGGGCGGTTGACCCGCACATCACTAATGTGGTTCTCTTTCAATTATTCTGTTTGACATCTCACTAGTGGAATTCACCGGAGTCCATCCCCTCATACTAAAGAGCCACCCGCCTGCCCTCTGATCATTTTCGCCTCTCTTCTTCATAGAAGAGTTCTACTTAGCTCATCTCAGCATGATTTGATCTGTTTTCCTCTAACAGTTCACAGGTGTGCCGTCAAGGTTACGGTGCCGAGCGCAGGATTTATCAGCTCTCGTCTTTTGTGTTGGGTGTCTTTACCGAAAGGAAATGTTTTAGCTTTGGGTAACAATTTGCTTCACCGCAAGGCTAGCTATCCTACCGACTGGTTTTTCTACCTGGAAGGGTAGAATTACTAGTTAGCTCTCTCGTTTAGTTCAACCCACTAACGCTGTTGACTAGGCCGACTGTCCTAGCGTCACTGTTTATTGGTCAAGAGCCACGCTTTTGTTTGTTGTAAGACCAACATAGCGCTATCTTCCTTTGGATAACTTTGTCCTAACTAGCTAGGCTACTAGCCCACATGGTGAATGCTAGCTATGTTCACATTGTTAAAGGGTTATCTTCTCTGGCTAGCACTGTGCTAACTAACTAGGCTACTAGCCCAAGTGGTGAATGCTGGTTACGTTTCACTTTGTTCTCGGATTAGCTGTTTTCTGGAGCCATGGTACCTGCTAGCTTGGCTCAGGGGGCACCAAGCAAGGCCCCGGCCCCTGCCCCAGCACCGGCACATCCATGCCTATGCGGGGCGACCATTTCGGGGCAAGGTGTCGAACAGGCAGAAGCAGCATTCAATGACCACCGACCGCAAATCTTTGCTGCTAACACACTCCACCAAAGAGTGTGCAGAGTTGCCCAACGTAGTTCGACTCCTACTCTTCAATCGAGTGAGGAGACTGCCTCGCAGACCCAGCCCTCATGGGCTGACATCTTGGATGGCTACCCCGAGGACCCTCACCCTACCCTCACCCTAAGGCTTGGCTCCAGAGGAGGGGGAAGGGGACCTCGTTTTCGAAGGGGACCTCGTTTTCGAAGAGGACGATGGAGAGGGTATGACCGACCTCCTCCAGGCAACAGAGGAGGAAGAGGATGAGGAGGCGCAAGCCACTCGGCCCTCTTCCGCCCTTAGCAGGGCATCAATGGCAGATGACAGATATTTGCTCATTGACGTCTGCAAACAGGCAGCTGAGCCTTGCCATGAGCCTTGTAGTGGTTGGGGAGAGAGCCCTGTGGCTCAACCTGTCCAGCCTGTTGGACGCTCATTTTCACTTAAGCATCCTGCCAGCACACAGGTTTCTGAAGTTTGCTTTTCAAATACCTCGCTGTCCCATTCGGGCTAGGGTTAACTCCCCGAACGTTCAGCAGGTGTGTAGAGGCAGCTCTCTCACCCCTAAGAAACAAGGGGCTAAGAATCTACGCCTACATAGATGATTACCTGCTTTGCTCCCTGTCCTGGGAGGAAACGGTACGAGACACAACTGAAAAAGAGATGTTCGGTGCCAACACAGAGAATAGAATACATAGGCATAAGGATTCTCTCTCTTATCAGGCAACACTAGGAAGACCGCATTGCGTCTTTCTGACAGTGCCTCTCCCTGTTCCGCAGGGGGTGTTCGGTCACGTTCAGGATGGGTAGAACCACTTTGCCTACTGAGGTTGAGAGACTTCCAGACTTCCGCATGTTTTTCGTCTCTCCGTCACTTGAAGAGCCCCTCGATCTTAGTTCATGGCATTCCCCTAGGGGTAGTGGCAACGAGGAACGTGGTGACGACAGATGCGTCACTCACAGGCTTGGGAGCAGTTCACAAGGGAAATGCAATAAACGTACCCTACAACTCCACATTGCTCACATACATTATCTACCTGACCTTTCGGAATTGTCACGTCTTGATCAGAACGGACAATACGACAGTCAGGGTAGCACTCGCTCCCTGCGCTTACACAGACGATCCTCCTGGATTATTCTGTGGAGTAGAGCATACCTACTGCCCATATGTCCCGGGAGTACTGAACATAGGAGTGGACTCATTTTCCAATCTAAGGGACTGGAGACTCCTTCCCCAAGTGGTGAAACAGATCTGGGAGAGATATGGTCAAGCGTCCGTTGATCTCTTCGCATTGCAAGAAAACACATTCTGCCCGATGTTTTTCGAGCTAGCAGGAGACGCACCACTGGGGGTGGGGACGAGCTGGCACAACCTTGGCCAAGGGTGTTGCTTTACACTTTTCCTCCCCTCAGCCTCACACCCCATTCTGTCCAGAGTGAGGAAAAAGTGCTTATCCCTTATCTTGATAGCCCCTCGATGGCAAGGCAAGCTCTGGATAGCGTAGATCATTGGTTCCCAACCTGGGGTCCGCGCCCCCCTCAGGGGGGCGCCAGAGTTCACAGGGGGGGCGCGAGAGCGGATATGCTTTGAGGTGAATAAAGATGCATAAAATGTTCCACTAATAATTTTATATAAAACATTTTTTTCAAAGTTTAAAAAAAATCATATGCTTACAATGCCAAGATAAGGCAGTCAAAAAGTATCTCTTATATAAAATAATTATTTAACTTTTGCGCGCACACGGTCACTTGCTCAATGTGCTTGTTGTCATCGTAACGGCAAAATCAAAAGGAAAATGGCAGAGAAACGTAAATGCGGTGATTCTTCATCAGAGGCGAAGAAAAAGTTAAGACACTATGACAAAACCTACATACATTTTGGTTTTATTGAAGGCCAAGACAAGTCTCGGCCAGAATGTGTCTTTTGTGGTGAAAAACTGGCAAACGACAGCATGAAACCAAGCAAAATGAAAAGACACCAGGAAACGAAGCATCCAGAGACAATCGGCAAAGATAAGGAATTCTTAGAGAGAAAAAAAGAGATGGCTCTGTCAAAAAGATCGACAGACATCAGAACAGTATTCGAAAGAGCAGGTAGTGATTTACAGAAGGCCACTAAAGTTTCCTTTGAGTGTTCGCTGTTGATTGCCAAGGCAAAAAAGCCGCATAATATTGGNGGATGAAACGACCACAGTAGCGGGAGAGTCTGTGCTTATCGTATATGTACAGTATGTGGACGGAGATGAGTTGAAACGGGACATACTTATGTCTACCAATTTACCAACAACAACTACAGGTCAGTGCCCTTGTGGCTATAAAAACAAAGTCACGCAACAGACTGGAAGTCCACAGCGATTTTAGACTGGCTGTCACTGGCATTACACCTGACATTCCATCACTAGTCAAAGGCATGCAAGCCCAAGGTGGACATTAGCGTTATGTGTTTACGCTGACGTTATGATTAGCCGTGTAAAAAATAAGGATCTGTGCATGCATGCATGTAAGTACATACTGCATTCTACCGTTCATATTTAACATTACGTTCATAACATTCAGTATTCTATGTTTATACACAAAATCCTGAAAAAAAAAGAAACAACTGCGTTTTACTAGTTGTGTAAAAATGAAAATATTAGGCTAAAAGGAAACATTTGAAGTTGGAAGGAACATTTCCTGTGTATTCATGTAATAAAATGTTATTAAAAACTTAAAACTAAATTTAGTTACTATATACAGTGTGTGTGTGTGTGTGTGTGCATAGCATTAATAATGTTGCCCATCTCCAACCTTTATGCCCAAGGTTAGTGACAATTACAATTGTCTCGCCTTGAAGCTTGTGGATTTCCACAAGCCAGTTTTCCTTTCTATGGAAAAGGAGCGGCTGCACCGTTTGTGTCCAGTACGCACGCTGCACATATACTTGGATAGGGCGAGAGCTTTGCGCAAGAGCAAGCAACTCTGTGTCCTGCAAAAGGAGGCCCCTCTCTCGTCAAAGGTTATCACATATTGTGGAAGCTATTATATTGGCCTATAAAAGCAAGGGGTTACAGCCTCCAAAGGGCCTAAAGGCTCACTCCACCTGAGGTATGGCTACCTCTTGGGCACTGTTCAAAGGCATGTCCTTGCGATGAGGTGTCACTGCGCCCTCTTTGGCGCATATTGTCCTTAGTGTCGGGGCCTCTGAGGGTTGATGTTGAGACTACCTGGCTTCGGAGAGCGTGTGCGATACGGGAGTTAGCCATATCCCAAAAGTGAGATGTTGAAACAAATAATTTAAAGAGAACTAAAGGCTACTCACGTAACTCCGGTCCTCTGATATTATGAGTGAGACATCTCACCACATTTTCCTACTCGCAAGAGGGTGAGGAAGTTCGGTACGCTCGAGAATGATCGGAGGGCAGGCGGGTGGCTCTTCAGTATGAAGGGTGGCGCACCGACAGACATATATGATTGGTTTTTCGAGCTACTTAGGAGATTATGGTTAATTCCACTAGTGAGATGTCGCACTCATAATATCAGAGAACCGGAGTCATGCAAATAACCTTAAGTTTGTCTTCCAGTCAAGATGATCCAATCACTATCTAATCAAGGCTCAGTAAGTCTATACATGTTATTAAAATGTATATATCTTATTGGTCCACTGTGTCCGTGGTCAAAATCCTGACATAGGACACGTTAGTGCAAACTGCAAACAGACTGTTCATAAGCTCTGGTCCAGGGTGTTAGTGCGAATTCCCTGCACCAGAGCTTTCATATGATGGAGTTGTTCTAGTACCGTCTTCTCCTTGGTCTGGAAGATCTCGGCAGCCTCCTCCTGGGAGCAGGTCTCCTCATAGCACTCCCGCTCCAGGTTCCCGGGCATCATCTCCTCAAGGAATAAATTGGCCCTTGGCTGCCGGGGCCCTCGGAGCAGCTGCACTGCATTCCTCTGCTCCAGAAACACTGTACAACAGAGTAGGGTGAAGTTTCCCCTAGACGTTGATCTTGGGTCAGTTTAACATTTTCCCCACTTATGGTTAAGGTTAGGGAAGCTGATCCTTGATCTGTACCTAGGGGAAATTTCACCCCAGTGGGCACAAAACTGCAGTCCTGTGTGGCTCAGTTGGTAAGAGCATGACGCTGACAATGGCAGGGTTGTGGGTTCAAACAAATAAATGTAGACCCATGTACTGTAAGCTTCTTTGAAGAAAAAAAAGTGTCTAAGTGACATTCATATACAATACTGATGTCTGTAACACATTGATAAGAGCCTCGAGCAGAGATTTGCTGGTTTTAGTTGTGTAGCTTAATCATATCACTGAATTGAGTTCCATTTTAAGTCACTGGAGTGAGAATATCCACCCATCACAAAATTAAATCTCATCAAGTATCTAGTAAGCTGGAATTGAGGTAGGTGGTTTAATTACAGATCGCAAATACAGTACAATAAATGGGCACTTTCCACTGACTACAAGGTGAGGTGTTTACCTTTTGATTCAAACAGGGAACAGACAGAGACCAGAAGTACTGTGAGGAGCCAACCGTCAGACTGCGACATCCCTCCGCTCCAGGTAGAAATTGAAGGGAGTGAACTGAGATCAGCTAGGTTCACTAATCTAGATTTAGTTATGAGAGAGAACCTACCATTTTCTGTGGGTGTCTGATAAAATGGTGGCTTTTCCCCACAAGCTCAGCTATTGATCTTTAACTAGATTCTAAATATTGACACAGTAAATCATTGGCACTGGCCAGGGCAGCATTCAAGTCATTCAACAGTTTTGCACGACTCGTGTCTGATTCTAAAGTATCATGAGACAATGTTTCATTGAGAAACACATTTTTATCTGCCATAGTTCTGAAGTGTGGCCAGAGACTATTCAGCACAATGTTTCACCTTCAACTTATGAACTAAACATTTTTAAACAATTTAAATCTTGAATGTAATCCACGTGAAGGGAATGAATAAAGAAACATATCCAAAGACCCAACTCACACAGACAATTTTTATTACAGGATGGTGGTATTTCACTGTACAAGACATATTACAGCCCAGGGGTTCGGGCTTATGTACATGGAATAGAGAGGTATAGCATTCAGTATTATTTCTAATGTATAAATTATCAATAAATACTGGAACGATAGAGACAGCTTCCCAGGGGTTCACGATTCAGGACAAGCAAAGAAAAAAGGGACAACCCCAAAGGTTGCGAGGAGGGAAATGATATGACCATACAGACCATAATAATGACAACATAAAACACAACTCTGACATCCACACAAGAATGAGCGGGAGAGAACATGACTAGGCCAAAGAATTTCTCCTGACCCAGGGACTTGACCAGGAAGTACACTGGGCCCTACTTATTATACACTAGATATTCCCTGAATCCCAAATAAACCCCTGGTCCCTACCTCTTATTCACTTGTGCAGACCTAAGAGGATAGGTATGAGCAATTGGCGACAATTCCACCTGGCCCGTCAGAGGGCAAAACTGAGCTACCACCATATTGCTTATTTTCCTATCCAATCCTCTCAGATCTACACAAGTGCCAACGGGGGTAGGGGATAGTGGTTGAGTTGAGTTTCAGGATATAACATGGTCAACTAGAGGCTCTAAGCATTACCGGACGGTTTCTTGATTGAGTCTACTCCTGAACAAAAAAGCACTTCTGAGGTAGATTCTCCATTAAGTGTGCCTTTCTAATCTAGAAGTAGGCTTAATCTGGGTCTGGGAAAATACATTCACAGAGGAGAATAATCTTAAAGCAGTGTTCATTGTTTGAAAAATGTGACACAGATCTACTGTAAATCTACTTGACAACAAAGAGTGCCGAGACGTGCTCCACACACCCCGAGACCTGCCCGATATGGCGAGGTCAGTACAGGTGCATCAAAGCTGGGACCGAGAGACTGAAAAACAGCTTCTACCTCAAGGCCATCAGACTGTTAAACAGCCATCACTAACATAGTATGTTGGCAGCAGCCACTCAGACTTAAATCTCTATCCACTTTAAAAATAGGAATTGGATGTAACAAATGTATCACTAGCCACTTTAAACAATTTTGTATATAATGTTTACATATCCGACATTACTCATATCAAATGTATACACTGTACTCTAAACCATCTACTGAATCTTGCCTATGCCGTTCGGCCATTGACTCAAATCTCTAGCCACTTTAATAATTATAATTGGATGAAATAAATGTATCACTAGCCACTTTAAACGATGCCATTTATATAATGTTTACATATCCTACATTACTCATCTCATATGTATATACTGTACTCCATACCATCTACTGCATCTTGCCTACGCCGATCAGCCATCGCTCATCCATATATTTATATGTACATACTCGTATTCATTCCTTTACTCTTGTGTGTATAAGGTAGTTGTTGTGAATTTGTTAGATTACTTGTTAGATACTACTGCATGGTCGGAACTAGAAGCACAAGCATTTCGCTACACTCGCATTAACATCTGCTAACCATGTGTATGTGACAAATAAAATTTGATTTGATATGTGACAGTGTGTAGATTATTTAAGGCATGGTTGAGTTTGGCTTTTCCCTACAATACATAATAAGTGTTGTTCAGTAGGTGGGAGACATTTTGAAACAGGGAGACTACCTGAATCTCTGATAAGAACACATCTTTGTTTTTCCTTGCCAAACGTTTCGCTACGGTGTGCGCTACTGAACACGACCATCGGGGGCCCTTCACGCTCAAACATAGGACGTCTGGTGACAAAACAGGGTCGTCAATTTTGTCTAGTTTACCAGCCCCACATTCAACATAGGTAGTTGAAATTGTAATCTGTATAAAAAGGACACGGATGAGGAGAGACATTAGAAATTACACATGCACATGGTCCGATTCATTAGAGTGATTGGTTGATTGTCACTGCTTATCCTTGTAGTTCAGACCTCTTCCAGTCTTTCTGTTTTGCTTTGGGAGCATATTACAGTACCTGGCATCCCATGTCATTTTCAGAAATATCCTGGTTCAAACACATTCAAACTCTGGGACAACATCTCCGGGTACAATGCATATAAGAAATAAATAGATGCATATTTCAATACAATTTTTTTTCTCCATCAGTCTTTTCTATGATCCAGTCAGTGGGAACTATGGAAATATAGTCTATGGTGCCCACTCTATACGATGTACAGCTCAAAAGAGACCTCCTAGTATCCCCCATGCACTGCATTACCTCTTGACCAGAGGCCTATGAAGCTCAGGTCAAAAATAGTGCACTATATGAAGAGTAGGGTGTCATTCGAGATGCAGCCTTGCTAGTTTCTACATCTTTCTTGACTTGGCTAACGAGCTTCTAAAATGTATCAACGGTTTAACTTCTTAGGGCTAGGACCCTTTTTTCTCCACTTCCTGTCTGAATGACGTGCCCAAAGTAAACTGCCTGTAGCTCAGGCCCTGAAGACAGGATATGCATATAATTGGTACCATTGAAAATAAAACAAAGTTTGTAGAAATGTTAAAATAATGTAGGAGAATATAACAATAGATATAGCTCCCTGGATGCAATTCCTATGGCTTCCACAGGGTGTCAGCCATCTATGTTCAAGGTTTCAGGCTTGCAACTTCAAAAACGAATAAGAAATATCAGTTTTAGTAGAGGGACACAGTCTTGGAAATTCGTGTTTGTGCGCGCCATGAAGACATTACGCACCTGCTAAAAATCGGTTTCGTATTGAACATACTTCTTTCTGAAATAAATATTATAGTTTGATTACAACTGGGATATAAAGAAGGATTTTATCTAACAAAATAACAACTACATGTTATAGCTGGGACGATGACAAATCAGAGGAAGACTTTCAAAAAGTAAGTGAATATTTAATCGTTATATGTGAACGAAATGGGAATAACGCCGCCGGATCGCTAGTTGGCATCGTTTATGGTGCCGGTGGAAAAATATTTTGATGTGGGGCGCCGTCCTCAAACAATCACATGGCATGTTTTCGCTGTAATAGCTACTGTAAATCAGAAAATGCAGTTAGATTAACAAGAGTTTAAGCTTTCAGCCGATATAAGACACTTATATGTACATAAATGTTTAAAATCCATAATATTTATGATTATTTACTGGAATTGTGCACCCTCCAGTTTCACCGGAAGCGGGACACCTAGCCCTAAGAAAAGTTACATTGGTCTAATGTGGAGTCTGGCACTGGTGTGTTGATAAGGCATTCTGAGTAGTTGAGTTTTTCTGTCGGCAGGCTTTGTTCCTGGTAGTCAGCCCGACAGGATTCTGTGCAATCTTTCCTGACTTTACTCTCTCAACTGACGTCATTGAACACCCCTCCCCTCCTCACATGTGGCAGCAAAGAGGGGGGTGGCAGGTAGCCTGGTTAGAGCATTTTGCCAGTAACCGAAAGGTTGATAGATCGATTCCCCGAGCTGACAAGGTAAACATCTGTTGTTCTGCCCCTGAACAAGGCAGTTAACCCACTGTTCCTTGGCCGTCATTGTAAATAAGAATTTGTTCTTAACTGACTTGCCTAGTTAAATAAAGGTTAAATAAAGGTTTGGCCTCCCCCGTTTGTAGTTCAGTTGGTTGCTCCCGGACGCTGCCAACGGGGAGAGTGAAGAAAGGCACTGTGTTAAATCTGATTGGTTGACTAAACTCAAATCCATATTTGAGTGTATAGAGGTTAAGGTAAGTGAGTTGTTGGTCCCATTGCGTTCAAGCTGTTCAGCATGGCTGGGTACAGTTAGTTTGGGTAGAGGGTCTGGTGCAGCACACACAGACGTACAGGAGAGAGCCTAGGCTTCGCTGGCAGGGCTGCTGCGACTCAACACTCTGATACCCTGGAGGATACGCTTCATGTGGCCAACCTTCGTCACCCCCAAGTCCTGCATTGGACGGATGGACAGACACACCCACATTAGAACAGACACCAAGACACACATGTGGACCCATGTAACATGTAGGGTCACGATTTTTTCCAGACGTCACCTGGCAGGGAAAACTCCAAGCTCTATATAGACTATAAATCATTTAAATCAATGACGAGGGAATAAAATCAAACACTCACGGTAAAGCCTCAGAGTAGTGAAACATAAGAAAGCCCTACCTGGCACCTGAAACAATGGGTGTGTCCCAATAATATCTCCTTTCACATGACGTGTGCACTCGTTCAGTGTTGGGGAAGCTACTCTGAAAATATAGTTTACCAAGCTACAAATGACTTCACAATGGAAGAAGTTAAGCTACACTAAAGCTACCCTTTTAAGAAACATAGTTTACTTAACTAAAGTTACTTTGAATAAGTTGTAAACTACATCCAAACTATACTGAACAAAACATTTTATGCAACAATTGAGACACCACAAGTTCAGGCTATCCTAACTTCAAATACTTAACTTTTATCTACTATAACTATACTGAACAAAGTTATAAATGTAACACGCAAAAATTTCAAAGATTTTGTCGTTAGTTCATATACGGAAATTTGTCGATTTAAATTAATTAATTAAGCCCTAATCTATGGATTTCACATAACTGGGAATACAGATATGCATCTGTTGGTCACAGATACATTCAAAAAAAGGTAGGGACGTGGATCAGAAAACCAGTCAGTATCTGGTGTGACCACCATTTGCCTCATGCAGCGTGACACATCTCCTTCACATAGAGTTGATCAGACTGTTGATTGTGGCCTGTGGAATGTTGTCCCACTCCTCTTCAATAGCTGTGCGAAGTTGCTGGATATTGGGAGGAACTGTAACACACTGTCATATAGGTCGATCCAAAGCATCCCAAACATGCATTGAGCATGTGACATGTCAGGTGAGTATGCAGGCCATGGAATAACTGCGACATTTTAAGCTTCGAGGAATTGTGTAAAAATCCTTGCAACATGGGGCCATGCATTATCGTGATGCGGCATATGGTAGAGAAATTACCATTAAAATCTCTGGCAACAGCTCTGGTGGACATTCCTGCAGTCAGCATGCCAATTGCACGCTCCCTCAAAACTTTAGACATCTGTAGCATTGTGTTGTGTGACAAAACTGTACATTTTAGAGTGGCCTTTTATTTTCCCCAGCACAAGGTACACCTGTGTAATGATCATGCTGTTTAATCATCTTCTTGATATGCCACACCCGTCAGGTGGATAGATTATCTTGGCAAAGTAGAAATGCTCCCTAACAGGAATGTAAACAAATTTGTGCACAAGATTTGAGAGAAATGTTCTTTGTGTGTGTATGGAACATTTCTTTTATTTCAGCTCATGGGTCCACTTTACATGTTGCTTTTTTATTTTTGTTCAGTATACTTTGTGAAAAATTATCATATTGAAAATGTTATAGATTACAAATTGCACTCTGGAGTCAGATTCTAACATAATGTGTAATTTTGCCTTTAAATACAAAAAACTATGTTTCAAGTGAAAATTAGGCAGGTCTGATGATGAAAAAGAAATGAAATCTAGCCTACTTTAACCATATTTTTTGTTATTTAAAAAAAAAGTGTGTAGTTCCAGTTGTTAACTACATGGCAAAAAACTACTGAAAACACTACCAAGATTTGAATTTAGTTAAACTACAACCAAGCTACAGCAAAATGTAATTAAATTACTAGTTGAACTACATTTGGTTCTCTACTCCCCATCACTGCTCGTTCACTACCTCCCACAAACCTAAAAGCATTGGATTGGTGGAGGCATGGCCTTGTGGGAGTTTCTTATGCCACTATTTCCTTTCAAATGAGTGAAGGGAAGTAAACAAGTGCACACATTGGGAGGAAGGAGAGATATTTGGGACAGCCTGTGTGTGTGTGTGTGTGTGTGTGTGCAGTACCTTGAGGTCCCTCCTCTCCAGGTGCAGCAGCTCGGCGCCGCGCACGTCATGCCCAATAAAGATCTCCTTGTACTCGGTGAGACATATGAGCTCCAGCCAGACGGCTACCTCCTCTGTGCCCCACTGGTGCACTGCAGAAAGCAAGACCCCCTTCAGACCCCCAACACCACGGACAGACACCACAGAGAGATGCCACAACCATGCCACAGCCCTTAACCGCAGCTCTAGGGTCAGATGAACCTACCGTCAATACTAACGTTGACCATTAGGGGGACTAAAAAATATATGACCCTGTATCAGTGGTTAAGGGGAACTTCGACCTACTACAGACCATAAACTGGGCCAGGGTAAGTTTAGATTGTCAGAAGATTCTGATCTAAGGTCAGTTTTGCAGTGGTGTAAAGTACTTAAGCAAAAATACTTTAAAGTACGTTTTTGGGGGTATCTGTACTTTACTATTTATATTTTGGGCAACATTTACTTAACTATATTCCTAAAGAAAAGAACGTACTTTTTACTCCCTACATTTTCGATGACATCCAAAAGTACTCGTTACATTTTGGATGCCTACCAGGACAGGAAAATTGTCCAATTCACACACTTATCAAGAGAACATCCCTGGTCATCCCTACTGCCTCTGATCTGGCGGACTTACTAAACACAAATGCATCTTTTGTAAATTTTTAAAACAAGAAAATGGTGCCTTCTGCTTTGCTTAATATAAGTAATTTGAAATGATTTATACTTTTACTTTTGATACTTAAGTATATTTAGAATCAAATACTTTTAGACTTTTACTCAAGTAGTATTTTACTGGGTGACTTCCACTTTTACTTGAATAACTTTCTATTAAGGTATCTATTGTGGAAGGACCACCAGAGGGCAGGCTGGGCTCACGGATAGTAGCCCAACCATGCATGTGAGTCAAGGAGACCAGAGACAATTAAGCACAGCTGATGGTACTAATGACCTATTCTCTTTCTCCTACAAGAGGGAGGAGGGAACCGGGAGAAGGGGAGGACAAAGAAAGGAAAGAGTGTTTGCTCCTCCGAAGGGGAAGACATCGTTTGGGAAGGCGAAGAGGACAAGAAGTTAAACTACTTCTGGGGAACGGTCAACACGAGAGAGGAGCTATCCACGAACGAACCATTAAGACGGTGACAAATCCGTGATTTATGTTATAGTTTAAAGATAATCGTCTTGTGTTCCTCATTGGTCTGAAGAAGAAGAGTTATGTTTTCCTTGGGAGATTATCATTGATTGTGTTAGAGTTGAAAGAAATCCCTCAATAGAGAACTTTGTTCAATTAAGCAAACCTGCTCCTGACTCGTTTATTCCACCTTTCCGCTTTAGAGTAACACCAAATTATGTGGTCCGCTCACACTATACTTTTACTCAAGTATGACAATTGGGTACTTTTTCCACCACTGCAGTTTTGTGGTTTTTAACTTTTAATGGTTAAAGTTAAGATCAGGGCAGGGTAAGCTGATCATAGATCTGCGTATACGGGGCCAGGAGCGAAGGTGTTTGATCGGTTAACCAATCAGAAGAGAGATCGGTGGTGTGTGGAAGGTTGTGCCGACTCAGATAGAATTGAATGTGATTTTCAAAGAGTGTTGACCCTGATTTGTCATCGTCCAAACATGATTTAACCCAGAGTGTTCCAGAGTAATTGCTGTGAGAGAGAGAGAGAGAGTGCGAGAAAAAGAGAGGTAGATATTACCTGGCAGTGTGAGAGTGGCACAGGCCTCCTTGTTCTTGTTGTTTTTGTCTTTCTTGAACTTGGGGACGAGACGGAACTTGGCACTGCGGCTACGCTTGGAGAAATCCGCCAGGTGTCCCTGCAGAAAGACAGCCAGACAGACAGGTTAGACACTGGGTGATACAGACTGTCCAGTACTATGGACCCACAGAGGTGAACAGTTTTACTCTAGCCTAGCACTAACACACCGACCTGATTAAATTAATCAATCATCAAGACCTTGATTAGGTAGCCCTTTCCACTCGTACCCTTATACGGGTTGAAAATTGCAGATTTGGACACTAATAAGTGCCTAAATTGGAACACAGTGGCTGTACAGTAACATGCTAAACATGACGCCAAAGCTCAGGGTCTACACTTCACAGATCTGTGTGTGTTTTGACTGACAGCCATTCTAAACTTGAGCACCGTGCAACAAGAAGTGGCCCCCATCCCTCCCACTAATTGGGCAACTTTTCTATTGTTGTGAGGGAAGTGCTGTAAATTGCGAGGACTCGAAAGATGAGACCTTGTCGATTTATAATAAATACCGCTTTGATGTCCGACAAGCAAGCCAAACACCTGTGAGTCCAAATGAGCACTTCACATTTCCATATCATAAAAGTCATGTAATATACAGTTTCAGAAGTTTATGATCAATATGTTTGATGTACAAGATGACATGGCGTTATTCCCTAGGTTGTCCCGAATAGAATGAGACTGTCTGCTGTATTGTGACGAAGATTTGTCACGGACCATGCATCTGAATGCCCTCATTACTCCATTCTATGCGCACCAAAATTACCATCTGCTTCTCTGAATTGCCTAGTGAAAGCCTAACAATATAAGATCATATTTTATAATTTAGCTAGTCATGTTGGCATTAGAACAAGCTTTCAAATTATGCCCACCTGACCAGATTACGATTTATAATGGACAGTTTTTGGACTGCGTAAACAACAGTAATTGTGTAAAGGCAGGGATGCAGGGTTGTGTTCCAAAGAAAACAACTACAAGTGTGATTACTATAGCTCATCAACGGCATAGGTAGGAGAGATCAAAAAAGCACCTTATAGTTGAAGACTGTTCTTTGAGTCATAATAGTGCATTGAAAATACTTTGGAGAGAAGGGTGACCACTTGGAATCACCAGTTAGACCTCTCACTCAAACCCTTGTCATTTTGTTGTCCTGTTGCACCTACCCCAAATGTTCTTATTATTTTTACTGAATGTATCCAGAGTATTTTCAGATTTTGTTAAAAAATGTGTTCAAACGTCCAGTAAATGTAAAATGCACATCAAATCAACAGTATAATCTTTGGGTTCCGTCTTGTGTCAGGTGAACTGTTGAGTTGTCACCTTTAGTCTAATAATTTCCCCATAATCTCCAAACTGTTCAATTTTAATTGTTACCATGGTTATAGATTATTTCCATATTTCCACTTCTGTAAGAAACATTTCAATTTAGCCCTATCCATATAGGCCAATTCCCACAAATGTAATAGGTTAAATCAGGTGTGGTATTACTGGACTGGGACTAAAATGTACTCCCCTGTGGGTCCCTAGGACTAAGATTGAAAAACACTGAGGTAAGCGGCTGGTGTGAAGTGTGTGTGTGTGGTGGCATCTAGATCTACCTCATCATCCCCAGGTTCGATGAGCTGACACAGCCAGGGTATGTCTGGCAGTCTGCGTAGCTGCTGGGCCACAGTGCCCAGGGCTTCAGTCAACTGCTCCTTCTGTGGAGGGTCCAACTGCTGGGAAGACATTCTCATTTACTAAAAAACATATTGAACCCCCCTCCCCCCCGCACACACCACTCAAAGGCAGGCAGCTGCACACAAGCAGACAGACACACCGACAGGTAGGCAGACAACAGCTTTGAGACTTACCAGGCACATCTTGCCTGCCAGTAGCAGCTCTGTCTCACTGTGAAGGGCCTTGACGTTACTGACCATCTGAACCACAACACTGCAGTTCAGACCCTGCGTAGAACAGAGATGAACACAAACAAATGACATACGTACACAAACCACAGATGCATTTAGTTAACCACAGTAGCAGGGGGACAATGTGCATTGTATGTGTGTGTTTACTGTATGTAGGTTGTGAAGATATTTGATACATTTTATTTCAAATGTCATACACCATTTGGTGCCCACTGCCCACTGCCCAGGCCATTTGGGCTTAATCCCAAGACACAAATCATCAAAGCACAAAACAAAATGACATATTCCAATTTAAGATGTATATATTGCATTTGTAGCATGTATATCTACCACTTGGTCACATTGTACGGTTAAGGTTAATTCATATAAACAATACATTTCTTATTCTCCCCTAGAGTTTGGAAATAAACTAGGCAACGTCAAATTCTTCCTTTCTGAAAATAAATTCTAGCCTGTGTTCGTCATGTAGCCAGACTGGCTGAGAATTACAATTTTTACAGAAAAGAACATGGCTCAGATCGTCACATTGCAGGCTTCATTGTTGTGTATACACTATCATCCTCCCAGACACCCTATGGTGATGAGCAAATCTGCAGGTCTCCCCTTCTTCAAATGGGTCAGCCAACTGACGCTAGACAACCCTCTAAACAATCCCTCTCACAACAAACAAATAGAGGCAAAGACACACAAACGTACACACTCACACAAACACACACTAATAATAGAACGGACTGTCATTACAAGTTGACTACTTGCATTTATAGTAATGAACTACAATTTATTAATGCGGAATGGCTTGATAATCAAAATAGAATGGATGGAGGAGATTAGAGCAGCCGTCACTGAGGAGAAGGAGACAGCAACGATCCTGGCTGTGGTGGTGAAATGGAAATAAGACGAGGTGCAAAATAATGTGGAAATAGAGAGAGTGTGCAAGGACATTGAGAAAGAGAAGGGCGTAATTAATTGCCAATCATTTTCTCCATGCCATTTGTATTTTTTTTCTAAATTAAAATCGTAAACTTAAGTTTACAAAAATAAAATCATTTCTGCAATGTTGAAAATCCAATAAAGTTATTTTGTTAGAAATAGGGAATTATTTAAGAAAAGCGCAAGTGTGCCAATATATTTGGCTGCAACTGCATAGTCAAGGACTCCGATTGCTCTTATTAAACCAGAAAATGTAGTGAAAGCAAGAGACTCCCACTGAAATTCACTGCCATAAGCTTGTAGCTTATGGTATTATAATATATAGACACAATTCTACACTTTCTTCACAGGGGGAATCCATATTTATCAACAGGACACAACTACATTTCTTAGGTTCTGTCACAATAAATTATATTGAACTCAAGAACTCGAATGAAAAAAAATATATATATTTAGAACACAAGGCCAGGATCTTTTTTTTTTGCATTTATCTAGGCCTGCAAAAAACGTGGTAAAGCAATTCACTTTTTGTCCTGAATACAAAGTGTTGTGCCCCAAACATAATACTGATTACCACTCTCTATTTTCAAGCATAGTGGTGGCTGCATCATGTTATGGGTATGCTTGTAATCATTAAGGATTGGAGAGTTTTTCAGAAGCACAGGGAGCTGAATTCACCTTTCAGCAGTACAATAACCTAAAACACAATGCCAAACCTACACTGGAGTTGCTTACCAAGAAGATAGTGAATGTTACTGAGTGGCCAAGTTACAGTTTTCACTTAAATCTACTTGAAAATCTATGGCAAGACCTGAAAATTGTTGTCTAGCAATGATCAACAACCAGAATTTTGAAAATAAGAAAATGGGCAAATGTTGTACAATCCAGCTCTTATAGACTTACCCAGAAAGAGTCAGCTGCCATCGCTGCCAAAAGGGATTCTACAAAGTATAGACTCAGGGGTGTGTATGCTCATTTTCAATACATTTGCTAAAATGTAAAAAAAACTGTTTTCATCTTGGACATTATGGGGTATTGTGTGTAGATGGGTGAGGAAAAAATGTATGTAATCTATTTTGAATTCAAACTGTAGCACAACAACTGTGGAATAAGTCAAGGGGCATGAATACCGTATGAGCCAAAAAAGATTGGCACTCAGCCACATTTGGCACATGTTGGGAACCCCTGTACTACTAGAAGTTGGTTGACTGGTATAAAAGAAAGGTAGAACAGGAGCCCCATGTTACCCCTGTGCTCTTGGAATTGGCGTAGACTACGTCCATGGCCTTTGAGCTTGCGTTGACGGCATGGGCCAGCTCCTGCTCCATACTGTGGTGGGACTGGGCGATCTCTCGGATACTGGGAACACACACACAGTTCGTCACGACATCGAACATCTAATGTTACTGGGAAACTACACTGCAAGCATATCACAAGCGTTCCGTAAGCACTGAAATTGCAAATTGAGAAAATAATTTAGTTTCACAAATGTTTCAATCTAAATGGAATTTAACTCTACCCTGCTTTAATCTAATGCTATTATTAATTAATAATGAATTCAAGTAATCTTACCTGTGGATGAGGGCGCCGGCCGCCTGGCCAAACAGGTTGATCTGGGAAGCTTCTTCCTCGGATACGATCTCCGGCTGCAATGCATACTGGGGCAGCGTACGGGGGAACTCGCACCTCTGCTTGTCTTCCCATGACTTCAGCGTGCTCTCAAAGGCCTGGGACAAACAGGCAACAGGATAAATAGAATAGGATAGAATAAAATAGCCACATTTCTTCCCAGAGGGAACAATAGTTGTGGCAAGTCAGATGCGATACGTCAAGTAAACATATGACTGCAATATAACGGCAACATTTACACAAGACAGATACAAATACTATACAAACAAAACATGTCAATTACAACTGCAGAACATGATAAGGAGAAGCTGTGCCTTTTCTGATAATTGGCACTTTAATGTAATATATACACAATAGCGTATTCACAGAATGAGCCTCAATTTGAAGGCCAATGTTAGGCGGTCCGGACCACGACCAGACCTGGAAAAACTGGATCCTAATTGGTCAGGCAAAACTCGAGGCCCTAGAAATAAGGCATCTGTGTGACCCCATAGATGTGTCCTCACCCGGTCTCTGGTGAGAGTCTGGGTTCGGTTCTTGTGGATAATCTTGATGTACCCCGGGGGCTGGACCCAGGCCTCTCCGTCCACCTGCACCGGCACGCCCTCATCCCCGAGGATGGTGATCTTCACTGTACGACACTGCAATAGGAGAGCAGATGGAGAGAAACTCTCAACCCGACAGTACGCTATGAAACTACGAAAGAGACTGTTCATTTGCTACCAATGTCCCTATTCATGGTCATACGCACACGATTAAAAACATGCTGGGCTAATAAAGTATACATGAAAATAACAGAAACCCTCAAAAGGGATACTTCACCCAAATTACAAAACGACATATTGGTTTCCTTACCCTGTAAACAGTTTACGGACAAGGTATGACAGCAATCGATGATTTGCTTTTGCTTACCTGGCCACCGTTTCCAAATGCACACTTTTTAGCATTTGTGGCACAAATCCAATGCAAGTTAATGGTACCGATATTAGCATTTAGCTTCAAAACATCTATTTGTAACTTTATACTTTAAGATGATTTGGACAGGAAGCACAAAACAATTCTAATAATCGGTACCATTGACTTACATTAGATTTGTGCTACAAATGCTAAAAAGTTAGCATTTGGAAAAAGTGGCCTGGTAACAAAACCAATGCGTGGATTGTTGTCATACCATGTCCATAGACTGCTTACAGGGTAATTACGTGATTTGGGTGAACTATCCCTTTAATGACAATGTTCAATGTTTTCAATCACTGTGATGTATTTTACAGATGTAAGTGGTAGATTTTCAAAACTCAAAATACAAAACTCTAAACTGATAACACTAGTAATGTCCCCTGTATAATGTTCAGAACCTTTGATGGTGCATTCATTGGAGTTGAACACATCTTTCACCCGAGTCATTCATGCAAAAAACATTGTTTTCATGAAATACAGTTGAAGTCAGAAGTTTACATACACCTTAGCCAAATACATTTAAACTCAGTTTTCACAATTCCTGACATTTAATCCTGTTAAAAAATCCCTGTTTTAGGTCAGTTAGGATCACCACTTTATTTTAAGAATGTGAAATGTCAGAATAATAGTAGAGAGAATGATTTATTTCAGCTTTTATTTCTTTCATCACATTCCCAGTGGGTCAGAAGTTTACATACACTCAATTAGTATTTGGTAGCATTGCCTTTAAATTGTTTCACTTGGGTCAAACGTTTCGGGTAGCCTTCCACAACCTTCCCCCAATATAAGTTGGGTGAATTTTGGCCCATTCCTCCTGACAGAGCTGGTGTAACTGAGTCAGGTTTGTAGGCCTCCTTGCTCACACACACTTTTTCAGTCATGCCCACAAATTTTCTATAGGCTTGAGGTCAGGGCATTGTGATGGCCACTCCAATACCTTGACTTTGTTGTCCTTAAGCCATTTTGCCACAACTTTGGAAGTATGCTTGGGGTCATTGTCCATGTGGAAGACCCATTTGCGACCAAGCTTTAACTTCCTGACTGATGTCTTGAGATGCTGCTTCAATATATCCACATAATTTTCAGAAGTGCACCAGTCCCTCCTGCAGC
Source organism: Hucho hucho (assembly GCA_003317085.1). Taxonomy (NCBI): domain Eukaryota; kingdom Metazoa; phylum Chordata; class Actinopteri; order Salmoniformes; family Salmonidae; genus Hucho; species Hucho hucho. Next base: position 90,562 of record QNTS01002998.1, on the reverse strand, counting down.
AAAGCAACCCCACAAAATGATGCTGCCACCACCGTGCTTCACGGTTGGGATGGTGTTCTTCGGCTTGCAAGCCTTGCATGCCTTTTACATTAGCCTATGTAGGCATATCTACTACTGTACTAAAACATCCGTTAATACAAGACCTTAAAAAATACAAATATGGGCAGAATATTGTATGAAACATTTGGACAGTTAAAGGCCGACATTTGGTCGTTTTAATCAAATCTGGTCGTTTCAATTCACAAGTGACTCAGTCCATTCTCATTCCATTCTCTTGTTGATATTATATGCTGGCCTTTATTAGAGATTATTATCGTTTTAAAGAATGTCTTTCTTTTCCTGAAGAACACACCAACCTCTCATACAAATTAGTTTCAATCACCAATGAAACATTATGCGAGTTTGTGCTAGCTATTGTCCAATTTAATGGCTCATCAAGGAGTGAACTGTGACCAATGTCCATCACTACAGTAAGTCCAGTACTGTATTCAAAAAATGAAAAACACATGATCTGCATCTACTGTAGTAGAAATATATTATCGAATTAGTTTTTTAAAGACTGTTTTAAAGTGCAGATGTTTATTAGGCTACTATACAGTGTGACAAAAAAAACAACAGAACAATGACATTTTCCTTAGATAAGGGAGAGAAGGCCATGTCTGGACTTTCTCGGCGACCTCAAGTACTCATTTACTCTGTCTGATGTTTTTGGGGGTTGCATCACTAATGGAGGGAAACTTTTGAGACACAGTGTTCATGATGAACACTCAGAGGTTCACTTGTAAGTCAAATTTGCCTCGGGATCCATCCCAGTTGGTATTCTGTGCCCACTCATGGTATCTCTCTTTGGTTAAGCATTATTGGAATAGCAGAACAGCATAATGGTCCGGATGGCCCTTGCTGTACTTGGTGAGCAGTACGTCAAGTTCTGGTGTCAGATGAGGAATGCAAATGTCAGGGTGAACCAATGACCTGACGAATCCTCCACGGTTGTTGCCTCTGCCTGCCAGAGGTGGAGTTCCAGAGATCAAAAGGTGTGGCTGATAAAGATTGTGACTCCAAAATCGTGTCCCTCGCCCTCTTCAACGCTTCAGAGGATAAGTTCATTAGAGTTACCAGCCTCAGAAATCGCAGCCCAAATAAATGCTTCACAGAGTTCAAGTAACAGACATCTCAACATCAATTGTTCAGAGGAGACTGCATGAATCAGGCCTTCATGGTAAAATTTCTGCAAAGAAACCACTACTAAAGGACACCAATAAGAAGAAGAGACTTGGTTGGGCCAAGACACACAAGCAATTGACCGGTGGAAATCTGTCCTTTGGTCTGATGAGTCCAAATTTGAGATTTTTGGTTCCAACCGCGTTGTCTTTGTGAGACGCAGAGTAGGTGAACGGATGATCTCCGCATGTGTAGTTCCCACCGTATGGAGGAGGTGTGATGGTGCTTTGCTGGTGACACTGTCAGTGATTTATATAGAATTCAAGGCACACTTAACCAGCATGGCTACCACTGCATTCTGCGGCAATACGCCATTCCATCTGGTTTGGGATTTTAATTTTTTTATTTAACCTTTATTTAACTATGCAAGTCAGTTAAGAACAAATAGTTAATTACAATGACAGCCTAGGAACAGCAGGTTAACTGCCTTGTTCAGGGGCAGAATGACACATTTTTACCTTGTCAGCTCGGGGATTTGATCTAGCAACCTTTCGGTTACTGGCCCAAAGCTCTAACCACTAGGCTACCTGCCACGCTTAGTGGGACCATGACAAGCAAGATTCTCTGGTCTGATATAACCAAGATTGATCTCTTTGGCCTGAATGCCAAGCGTCACGTATGGAGGAAACCTGGCACCATCCCTAGGGTGAAGCATGTTGGTGGCAGTATCATGCTGTGGGGATATTTTTCAGCGGCAAGGACTGGGAGACTAGTCAGGATCAAGGGAAAGAGTACAGAGAGATCCTTGATGAAAACCTGCTCCAGAGCACTTAGGACCTCAGACTGGGGCGACGGTTCACCTTCCAACAGGACTATGACCCTAAGCACACAGCCAAGACCACGCAGGAGTGGCTTCGGGACAAGTCAGAGCCCGGACTTGAACAACTCTGGAGAGACCTGAAAATAGCTGTGCATCCAACCTGACAGAGCTTGAGAGGATCTGCAGGGAAGAATGGGAGAAACTCCCCAATTACAGGTGTGTCAAGCTTGTAGCGTCATACCCAAGAAGACTTGAAACTGTAATTGCTGCCAAAGGTGCTTCAACAATGTACAGAGTAAGGGGTCTGAATACTTATGTTATTGTGATATTTCAGTTTTTATACATTTGCAAAAATGGCTAAAAAACAGTTTTTGCTTTGTCATTATGGGGTATTGTGTGTAGATTGATGAGGGAAAAAAATATTTCATCAATTTTAGAATAAGGCTGTAACGTAACAAAATGTGGAAAAAGTCAAGGGGTCTGAATACTTCCCGAATGCACTATATAATAGTCCTACAGTTGGCTTTGCATAGCCAAATCACGGATACCATCCAATAATCTATTTAAAAGTCCTGCCCCCCAGGCCTGCCTCTTTTGTGGCGCGCTGTCGGGACCACCTTTGGACTAGTATAAATTGCTAATTGTGCCATGGGGTGGGGGCATTCCAATGAATTGGGTCCAGGGCTGTTGTACCCAGCTTAAACAACACTTTCTTTCTGATCGTCTTAAGCATACACAGTCTCTCTCCTCTCGCTACAGCTCATCTCAAGAGTAATTATTATGTATATTATAATAAAATTACATATTTGTAGGGTGTTGATGCATATTTCGTTAAGGCCTAACTCTCCGCCAATGTGGCCAGGTAATCCGTCAATGCTGCCTTGCGCCGGATATATGCATTAGCCGTTGCCTGTATCTCTGCCCTCCGAGAATGTTTATCTTTCTGCTGGTCTGCCTTCAATTACTCGATCTCAGTATTCAAAGTTTTAGTCTGAACCATGTGCACCTTTATCAAATGAGTGAAATGGTACTGCCCTGAGCCGCCACACAGAAATTTGAAGAAATCCAAGTGATGGACTGTTTGTTTTCAAGTTATTGTTTTAGTAGCTTTACTTGTTGTCTAATTCAGGCTTTCGTTCATGGACCATACTCAGGCCATCAGTTTAAATAGGTGCAGCTGGTAAAAGTTTGATTAGGCCTATACTAAATACAATGTAGGATTTTTGCAGCATTCATTTGATTCTGGAATTGTTTATTTAAGTTTCAATTAAACTATTTTATTATCGAAACCAGTGGTTCCCAACCGGGGGTACTAGGACCCCTGGGGGTACTAGGCCTATCCACAGGGGGTACTTGAGAAGACTCATGAACCATAGGCTTACTGGTAAAATACACATAAGGGGGTACTTCAGGGGTTCTCAGAGCAGAGAACAATTCAATTGGTGGTACAGTAACCGAAAAAGGTTGGGATCCAGTGATCTAACTTTTTTTTTTAATTAAACCCAGTTTGTTATTTTAGAATTCTTTCTTTTGGTTTTACGAGGGAGAGAAACTAACTAACTTCCCCTTGCTTTAGTCTGGCACAATGATGGAATACTGTAATTTACCGCAATCTGGCACCATCTACCTCAAACGCAGTACAGCATAAGCTCAAAACCTTTAACTGAGGAATCCCTGGATCGCTTAATCAAACTGCTCAAAATGAATAACTACTGATCCAAAATTATGTAGTACTTGGTTAACGTACTGTATATACAATGAGTATACAAAACATTAAGAACCCCTGCTCTTTCCACAACAAACAGACCAGGTGAATCCAGGTGAAAGCTATGTCACTTGTTAAATCCACTTCAGTGGATCAGTGTAGATGAAGGTTAAAGAAGGATTTTTAAGCTTGGAGACAATTGAGACATGGATTGTGTGTGTGCCATTCAGAGGGTGAATGGGCCAGACAAAATATTGAAGTGCCTTTGAACGGGATATGGTAGTAGGCAATGTTCCCTCTAAACCACGAGCGGGCGAGCAGTAGCCCGAGACTGCCGTGCAGCTCCCCGGGACTGCCTCGCAGAAGAAACATCAGCCCACAGAGAGAAGCACAAGATTGAACTTCACTCAACTTTCTAGAGCAGTGGACACCAACCGGTTGATCGCGACTGGTTGATCTCCAAGGCATTCCTAGTCGATCAGCAAACATTTGTGTTAAAAAAAACATGATAACGCTTTGTGTTTTTTTTTTTATTAGTCTCGGGGCTGTTGTCGGTAGGTGCACCCGATTCAGCTGCCCAGCAAATAAAGTGCACTATAGGCCTACCGCTGGCCAATCGGATGGCTCAGATTACCGTGTCTGCAGGCATGAAAGAAAGCTACAGCAAAGTTCTTGTCTAATGATGTTCTGTATTATGTCATTCAGTATTATGTTTTGTGTGGACCCCAGGAAGAGTAGCTGCTGCTTTTGCAACAGCTAATGGGGATCCTAATAAAATACCAAATACCAAAGTTGATATTGGGAGATTTCAAAACGTGGTAAATCATGGTGTTTCACGGAAAACTTCAGATTTTGGACAAATGACTCATGGGTGAAAGATGTGTGAAACCCCAATGAATGCACAATCAAAGGTTCTGCCCATAAAGATAGGGGACATTACAGGTGTTATCAGTTTAGAGATTGGTAAACAGAAAATATACCACTTACAACTGAAAGATGCGCCATTTAAATGATTGAAAAGAAAATAACAAATGACAAGAAAATTATATCAAAAGTGATGTGAATATTGCTTTTTAAAAAACAGATACTTAGATTGAATATGTATACACATTGAAAGTGATTTGGTGTAGTGAAAAAGTGCCTTTGTAAATTAGTTTGTTGTACAGAGTAAATTGAAAATGTGCTTAGTCTGCTTAGATTTCTGTCCTTAATTGCACCAAAGTGATTGAAAAGAACTAACATTATGCACGGGTGACAAGCAAAGTAGAGCAGCACAACTAACAGTTGCTTGTCAGATAAGCATTAGCCAAGTGACTCCAAAAGGTGTCTTAGCTTTCATAGTGTATTATGACGCATGAAAACTTGGACAGACGGCAGCCTCTTCTGTCCATTGAGCCAATGCTGCTGACCTGTTTCAAGGGAATTTATGTCTCTAGCTGACAACTCTGTCTGGATGCCTCACCTAAGCGATGTTGTGGGTGGTGCGGCAGGTTAACCTGTGACACAGGCTGTGTCCCAAATTGCTGTATATAGTGCACTACTGTTGGTCCCTGGTTCCGAAAGGGGATAGGGTGCCATTTGGGACACAGCCTGCGTCACAGGAATAGGATGCCAGGGTCACGTGAATAGGGTGCCAGGGCCCATTTGGGATGCAGACACACTCATCTGTATATTAACAGAGTTTGCAATGTGTGTGTGTGTTACCTGTGCGATACGATGGTGCTGCAGGTTGATGACTCTGGACACAGCCATTTGAATGCTGCCAAACACCGCCACCACCTCCAGGATCTTATCGTCAAAGGATGGTGCCGTGAACGTCTGCAGGGAAGAGGACATGTCATTTTTTTTAATACACTGAGTGTACAAAACATTTGGAACACCTTCCTAATATTGAGTTGCACCTCCTTTTGCCCTCAGAACAGGCTCAATTCGTCAGTGCAATAACTCTACAAAGGTGTTGAAAGCGTTCCACACGGATGCTGGCCCATGTTGATTCCAATTTTTTATTTCTTTTATTTTATTTCACCTTTATTTAACCAGGTAGGCAAGTTGAGAACAATTTCTCATTTACAACTGCGACCTGGCCAAGATAAAGCACAGCAGTTCGACACAGTTACATGGAATAAACAAACATACAGTCAATAATACTGTAGAAAAAAAATATTAAAAATAAGTATATATAAAGTGAGTGCAAATGAGGTAAGATAAGGGAGGTAGGGCAATAAATAGGCCATGGTGGCGAGGTAATTACAATATAGCAATTAAACACTGGAATGGTAGGATGTGCAGAAATTGAATGTGCAAGTAGAGATATTGGGGTGCAAAGGAGCAGGATAAATACATAAATAAATACAGTATGGGGATGAGGTAGTTGGATGGGCTGTTTACAGATGGGCTATGTGCAGGTGCAGAGATCTGTGAGCTGCACTGACAGCTGGTGCTTAAAGCTAGTGAGGGAAATATGAGTCTCCAGCTTCAGTGATCTTTGTAGTTCGTTCCAGTCATTGGCAGCAGAGAACTGGAAGGAAAGGCGGCCAAAGGAGGAATTGGCTTTGGGGGTGACCAGTGAGATATACCTGCTGGAGCGTGTGCTACGGGTAGGTGCTGCTATGGTGACCAGTGAGCTGAGATAAGGCGGGGCTTTACCTAGCAAAGACTTGTAGATGATCTGGAGCCAGTGGGTTTGGCGACGAGTATGAAGCGAGGGCCAGCCAACAAGAGCGTACAGGTCGCAGTGGTGGGTAGTATATGGGTTCTTTGGTGACAAAACGGATGGCCAAAGGAGGAATTGGCTTTGGGGGTGACCAGTGAGATATACTGCATCCAATTTGTTGAGTAGACTGTTGGAGGCTATTTTATAAATGACATCGCCGAAGTCGAGGATCGGTAGGATGGTCAGTTTTACGAGGGTATGTTTGGCAGCATGCAGCATGCAGCATGCGTGTTGCGAAATTGGAAGCCGATTCAAGATTTAATTTTGGATTGGAGATGCTTAATGTGGGTCTGGAAGGAGAGTTTACAGTCTAACCAGACACCTAGGTATTTGTAGTTGTCCACATATTCTAAGTCAGAACCGTCCAGAGTAGTGATGCTAGACAGGCGGGCAGGTGCGGGCAGTGATCGGTTGAAGAGCATGCATTCTGTTTTCCAACTGCATTTACGAGCAGTTGGAGGCCACGGAAGGAGAGTTGTTTGGCATTGAAGCTCGTCTGGAGGTTAGTTAACACAGTGTCCAAAGAAGGGACAGAAGTATACAGAATGGTGTCGTCTGCGTAGAGGTGGATCAGAGAATCACCAGCAGCAAGAGCGACATCATTGATGTATATAGAGAAGAGAGTCGGCCCGAGAATTGAACCCTGTGGCACCCCCATAGAGACTGCCAGAGGTCCGAACAACAGGCCCTCCAATGCTTCATACGGTTGTGGCTGGATGTTCTGTTGAATGCACCGAGCTGTCTGTTTAATGCACCGAGCTGTCTGTTTAAACTCCTAGCACAAAGCTCAGACACCCATGCATACTCCACAAGACATGCCACCAGAGGTCTCTTCACAGTCTCCAAGTCCAGAACAGACTATGGGAGGCGCACAGTACTACATAGAGCCATTACTACAACTGTATTCCACATCAAGTAACTCATGCAAGCAGTAAAATCAGATTTACAAAACAGATTTAAAAAATACACCTTATGGAACAGTGGGGATTGTGAAGAGACACACACAGTTGGCAGTTCATGTCAGTTCATAATGTTGTATAACTGGCTTAATTTTGCTGGATCCCAGGAAGAGTAGCTGCTGCCTTGGCAGCAGCTAATGGGGATCCATACACAATGGCACATATACACAATCCATGTCTCAATTGTTCAAGGCTTAAAAATCCTTCTTTATCCTGTCTCCACTATTTAACAGTTGACATCAAAAGCATAGCTTTCACCTGGATTCACCTGGTCAGTCTATGTCAGGTGTTTCCTAATGAGCAGGTGTTTCCTAATGTTTTGTACACTAATTGTATATCTCACGTGTTTAGTCACACATGAACACAACAACGCTGACTGGGGTGATTGATGTGATGTGGGTTAGATTTGTGCTGGGGTTATTCTGGTTTTGTAGAGGGAAGGGGTTATAAATATTATCTTATTTTTTTATTTTGTATTATTAGTAGTATAAAAACACATGGGATTTACATAGCACTTTTCAAAGACCCAAAGATGCTTAAAACATTAAAAAGAAAAATGTGGAGGAAACATGTGAGTACTGTTACAATGTCATGTCATCTTTAAAGATCCAGCTGCCTATGGAGTCATATTGTAGTTATGCAACAACAACACAAAGGGAAGGTTTTGATGACACTTACATCATCCTCTTTGGTCCCGCCCCAGAAGTTGGTGCCGCCTGCATAGCTGGGGATGTTCAGGACAGCTATGCCCTGCAGGCTGGGGAGGGGGATAGGCCTCCCGTCGCACTAAACACACACACACACATTATCATACTGTGACAGAGAGAAAATCACAATAATAACACCGGACATTAATCGAAAAATCCCAAAACGGAGGTGCCAATCCCAGATTGCCCTTTAAGGTTAGGGTCAGGGTTCGAGTTAAGGGATGACAGTCAAGTCTCTTTAGGGTACGGCACACTGAGGCGCATCACACAGATAAAATAGTATTTGACGTACATCATTGTCCGTTTTCGTCTGTCGAAAGTACAACTCATTCCTAGCTTTTTTTCCGGACGAGTTGCATACGTACAAACGTGGATATATTGTCTTTGTTGAACAATTTCAACTAATCTCCGTTGTCATTCATCCAGCAACGGATGACACCCATTGAAAAACCATTTGCTCCACCCGGAATATTCAGACAAAATCTCAATGTGGCCGTACCCTTAGCTACACCCACTTGGTTATTGTTGTGTTTTCTTACCTCCAGCAGTACCTTCTGCTCTAGGTTCTTGTAGGTGCGATGCAGCAGCTCTTTGGTACCCAGAACCCCGTACCACATCATGTTCTTGGTGCGACTCCTGAACACAGACCGACCCACAGCTTACCACAGTGGCCGAGCACACACACACACACACTGTATACATAGAACCAAAACAACACACAACACAAAGAAATGTACTTTATGTTCAACAAACAAACATTAGGCTCTTTGTGGGGAGCAGTAGCACAGAAACGGAAGACATTGCTATTCTAAAGGACAAAACACACCGTGAGGACGAACAGTTTAAAGCAGCAGGTGAAAGCTAACATGTCGCGGCCAATCACTGCTGTTAGCCGCTGGTATTCGCGGTGTCTTAGCTAGAAACAGTTTCTCCAGGATTTTGGGATTCTTTTTGTGATATTTTCAGTCAAAAATGCTTGATTTTGCTGCGGCAATACAGGCATTTTGCATGGCAATTTGCGAAGATTTTTGTCCAAATTATCATGAAAATGCATTGACGTGGGACTAATTTCCTACAATTCTGCACATTTTGCCTTGGCTAAAGCTATGATCTTTTGCTCAAACATTAAAAGAAATTCAAAGTGGGCCCCAATTGGTATGCCCTTCTTGCCCGGTCGGAATTCATTGTTCGTTACATTTTCAATTCTTACTGACTGTCTAGGTTTTACTTTGGTGATTGTTATTTCCATTATATTTTCTACATTCTTTCTGTGTTGTTTTAGTCATTTAAGTTTACACTGAAAGCGATTTTCCAATCCCCAAAATGTATTTCTAAATTGTTTGTTTTACACAGACCAAGACTAGACCCCATGAGACCCAGACCCAATGTATTGAGTCCATGACCAGACCAACACTGTATTTATGTGGTCTCAAGACAAAGACCACGAGATCAAGACTCCATCACTGCTTATCACCCGATCCAGGGCTGGGTCTATCTGGTTTAGTTAGCCTCATTCCTCAGTTACCTGCACTTCTCGGGATGCTCGTCCCGCTTATTGTTGAAGTCCAGTGATATCTTAGCATCTAGGCCGATCCCAAAGTAGTTGTTCATCACACATTTCTCAGTGTAGCAGTCACTGAAACCAAACACAGTACAAGGTTACTCACGACTCTGGAGCAAGAGGTAGATGATGATGGGCTTAAAGGGATAGTTCATTTCAAAAGCATGGGGAAAGCATAGTTATTTCCCATGCTTTTTAATACACCACTTGCTAGTTCAATCCGTTTCCACTAGCATTGCTCCAAGCTCTAAAGACGCTGGCCAGAAGATTCTGGATGTTGTTTAATAACCAGCTAACAAACCTACAAATGGTTTGGATGAAATGACAACACCAAAGGTAAGTTGAAAATAAGCTAAAATCTAAAAAGTTAACTAACCCTTTATGGGAAGGAGGAGAGATACTGAAACGTGGACACTCACAAGGTATCTGGGTCGCAGCTGAAGGAGTCAGCGTTGACCAGCAGTCTGCTGATGACCGAACTGCTGGAGAGGGAGCCAGAGATACCAGCCCTGAGACCTGAACAAACACATAAACACACTTAACACATACTGAACACTGACTGACAATTGAGCACAGAGAGAGCAAAATGATATCACAGGAATATAAAGTGTAATAGTAAAAAATAAATGTTGGTTATTTTTCCGTTTTTAAACAACTAATTGTCCAATGTCAGTTCAATTATTTAAATTCCATTTCATTCAGGGTTTTTCTGTGAGCTCAATGCACACATTGCGCTGCAGTTTCTCTAGAGATGAATCAGATCATGCCAAACTGTGCGATTTAATAGGGAGTTGTACATAATTAACGTTTTCTGCGCTAAACTAACTACAATGATCATAATCCATTGTGTGGCTACTTGTCCGGTCTGTGTTTCTTTTACGCCTGCTACATAAGAGACAGAAGAATGCGGATCATGAGGGGATACATAGAGAGCAGTTTCTTCGCAAGGTATCTGTACCTGAAAATACATTATCTAAGTAATTGATAGTTGGTATTCAGCAGTCATAAAAGTATGGCTTATTTACTTTGAAGAACTACTGAAATAGTGATTTTGTCAGACAGCATAGGCAGCAGCTCTGAAGAGATGATGACTTGGAATGAAATCATCATCAAATAAAACAAAAGTAATTTATACAACAACTGAAATATTTTATTAAAGTAAAGTTATTATTAAGCGATAAGCAGTAATGGGCAGTCACTACCATCCTGGGACTTTTATTAATTGTTTTATTCTGTGTTTTTACAGCATTTAACCCACATAATGCATATTGCATTTAATATTGAAACCATAACAGAACCGACCTCAAAAAGCACTACGGTGTACACAAGTGTCCAAGGGGTTAGGGGTTGATTTGGGATTGGGAAACTGTGGGGCCTCGGTACAGAGCTGGTGAGAACTTGTGCCCTTACTTGGGTAGAGGATCTTGGTGTTGAGCATTGGCATGCTCTCTCGACTTCCTGTATGGGCAGGAAGTGACGCAGAGCTGCCCAGTGACAAGCTTCCTTTGTTGATGAGCTTTTCACAAGGAGTCTTGGACACTACGGGATCAAACAGAGACACAGAAAGACATGAGACACTGGGATGATGATTAAAGGCCCAATCCTTAATTTAAAAAACAACACACATTTAGAAGTGATAATCTTCAAGAATAAATGGACACGCATCATTAATTAAAATTAGCCTTTTCATCTGGGCCATGTTCATTAGGGCATGCAACGAAAAACACTTTAAAAAGGTAGTCCTTCCCTGGTTCGGTCTGTTTTCTTACATTTGGTACCAAATGAACACGACCCAGGTTAGGAGACTCGGGTTCAATGACTGACCTCTGCGGACTGGATGGCTCCTGGTGCTGTTACAGGCGTTCCCACTGTAGGACGACTGCAAAAACAGCTTGACTTGCTCTTCCTCTTCCTCCTCCTCCTCCTCCTCCTCCTCCTCTGCCCCCAGAGAAAACACCTCCTGAGTCTGGGCATTCTGCTCGTCCACCGCTGATAGAAGAATAGAGAGGAAAACCGTTCAAGAGTAGGTACAGTGCCTTCGGGATGTATTCAGACCCCTTGACTTTTTCCACATTTTGTTTTATTTTTTATGACAAAGCAAAAGCAGGTTGTTATAACATAACTTTTTTTAAACAGAAATACCATATTTACACGTTTTCAAAAGTCAAGGGGTCTGAATACTTTCCGAAGGCACTGTATTTTGAAAAAGTACAGGAGAGATTAAACTAGGCAAGTCAGTTAAGAACAAATTCTTATTCTCATTTGGATGAGTGTAGATAGTAACTATATTATCTCAGGGTTGGCGTACATCTATTCAATTTCCCTTCACTCAATTCAGGAAGTAAACTGAAATTCCTATTCCAATAACTATAATACGGGCGGCAAGTCTGATCTGAGTCATGGCTACAAGGAGTCCGGCTCTACTGTTGCAATGCTCATGGCTTTGATGTTTTTATGTAACATGTGAAACCTCAAGTATGCCAAGTAGGTCAGTGTAGCCTACTATGTTTTAATGTTTGTTTATTTTTTAACCACATCAGACAAAAAGTTCCCTTACAGGAAAAATAACCTTATTGTAATTTCCAATTTTCATAATTGCTTTTCATGGAGGTCTGAATTGGAATTGGAAATTCGGTTTACTTTCTGAATTGACCCCAACTATGAACAATAACACAGAAATAGCAGTAGGAAGGTAGGTAACATCTTACCTTTCTCAGCGTGCTCGATGATCTGCCTGATGGCTTTCTTCAGGCTGTTGGCTCTCAGCATCAGCTGTTCCCTGGGTTTAAAGATGGCCGTCAGGGGCCTGGGGGAGCACGGGGGGGCGGCGGGCGATGGCACCAGAACCCCCTCGCCCTCCTCCTGCTCCTCAGCGATGGTAGGAGGAGGGGCAGGCATCATAGTAGACACCTGCGCCTCCTCGTTGAGCGTCTTCAGCAGCGAGTCCAGCTTCTCCTTCAGAACTCCACACTGCAACCAACCGACCAATCAACACAGATCTGATTCACTGGATTAGTACAAACATGGCTGGAGGGAGTTTCCACCATATTTCCTAAACAAATCATTGACATCAAATCAGTGAAGGGATGTGAACAACTGCACACTTTGGGAGGAAGATGAGATAACTGGGACAAAGCAATGGTTCCTCACAGCTTACCTTCTTGGCCATAGCCTCTGACTCCTCGGAGCTCTCCTTGTTCTTCTCGTAGGCCTTCCCCACTCGAGCCACAAAGTCTTTCACTGTCTCACACAGTACCCTATGAACATGCACAACACACGCACACAGTCAGGGCAACGGAAACCTACACCTAACAACGCTCGGGATAGTGAAGCTGGACATAAGAAAATGTATGGACATAGGAGGTGGGCAGACTGATTGAAGTTACAGACATACTTAGCTGAGGAGATGACCACTGAGTGCTGATCTGAAGTCAGGATCATGGACAGGTGGGCCGCAACAGAGTCCTCGTAGGTCAGAATCTGTTGCACCTGTGGCACAGGTAACAATCAAGGTAGAAAACAGGCTATTCTTTAGGAAATGAACTGCACAGCATCACTACATTCAGTGCATTCGGAAAATATTCAGACTCCTTCCTCTTTTCCACATTTTTTTACGTTACAGCCTTATTCTAACATTTATTCATTAAAAAATGTTCCTCATCAATCCACACACAATACCCCATAATGACAAAGCCAAAACAGGTTTTGTGAAACGTTTGCAAATGTATTCAAAAAACAAAACAGATATACCTTATTTATATTAGCATTCAGACCCTTTGCTATGAGACTCAAAATTGAGCTCAGGTGCATCCTGTTTCCATTGATCATCCTTGAGATGTTTCTACGACTTGATTGGAGTCCACCTGTGGTCAATTCAATTGATTGGACATGATTTGGAAAGGCACACACCTGTCTATATAAAGGTCCAACAGTTGGCAATTTATGTCAAAGCATGAACCATGCCATGAGGTTGAAGGAATTGTCCGTAGAGCTCCGAGACAGGATTGTGTCGAGGCACAGATCTGGGGAAGGGTACCAAAACATTTCTGCAGCACTGAAGGTCCCCAAGAACCCAGTGGCCTCCATCATTCTTAAATGGAAGAAGTTTGGAACAACCAAGACTCTACCTAGAGCTGGCCACCCGGACAAACTGAGCAATCGGGGGAGAAGGGCCTTGGTCAGGGAGGTGACCAAGAACCCGATGGTCACTCTGACAGAGCTCCAGAGTTCCTCTGTGGAGATGGGAGAACCTTCCAGAAGGACAACCCTCTCTACAGCACTCCACCAATCAGGCCTTTATGGTAGAGTGGCCAGACGGAAGCCACTCCTCAGTAAAATGAAAATTGCAATTGGCTCAGAACAGGGCAGCACGGCTGGCCCTTGGATGTACACAGAAAGCAAACATTAATAATATGCATGTCAATCTCTCCAAGTAGAGGACAGATTGATTTCATCACTACTTGTATTTGTGAGAGGTATTGACATTTTGAAAGCACAGAGCTGTCTGTTTAAACTCCTAGCACACAGCTCAGACACCCATGCACACCCCACAAGACATGCCACTAGAGGTCTCCTCACAATCCCCAAGTCCTATGGGAGGCGCACAGTACTACATAGAGCCATGACTACATGAAACTCTATTCCACATCAGGTAACTGATGCAAGCAGTAAAATTCGATTTAAAAAACAGATAAGAATACACCTTATGGAACAGCAGGGACTGAAGAGACACAAACATAGGCACAGACACATGCATAGACACACATGATAACATACGCACTATACACACACATACATATGGATTTTGTGTTTAGGGCACACACTTAGTGTGTTATGAATTCTGTAATGAATGTATTGTCATTATTTTTTAAATTGTATAACTGCTTTAATTTTGCTGGACCCCAGGAAGAGTAGATGTAGCTAATGGGGATCCATAATAAATACAAAAAGGCACATGAAAGCCCGCTTGGTGTTTGCCAAAAAGGCACCTAAAGGAGTGGCTTCGGGACAAGTCTCTGAATGTCCTTGAGTGGCCCAGCCAGAGCCCGGACTTAAACCCGATCGAACATCTCTGGAGAGACCTGAAAATAGCTGTGCAGCGACGCTCCCCATCCAACCTGACAGAGCTTGAGAGGATCTGCAGAGGAGAACGGGAGAAACTCCCCAAATACAGGTGTGCCAAGCTTGTAGTGTCATACTCAAGAAAACTCAAGGCTGTAATCGCTGCCAAAAGGTGCTTCAAAGTACTGAGTAAATGTTCTGAATTATTATGTAAATATGAGTTTTTTTTATTTTAATACATTTATAAAAATCTGTTTTTGCTTTGTCAATATGGTGTATTGTGTGTAGATTGATGAGGAAAAAAACTATTTATACTTTCTGAATGCACTGTATAGTGCAATATAAATATTAGGGCTGACCCCATTTAGTAGACTGGTGGATTGTAAGGTCGATAGGCTGTTGGCAGACCGAGAGGTTTGTAGTCCAGCAGTTGCAAAAAAATCATATTTTATGCCACATCTTGATTGATGCCTGTCTCAGTGGACTAATAAACTGCTGAGGCTGCAGGGATGGCACACCAGTATCACCAGTGGTACATTTACCATTCATTCCCATCATTTCTAATCTACAATGTTTGTTTGGTTACCATAATTTCTATTAATGCATTCAATATATTATTATTACAGTATTTTACTGTTCTCATTGTCGGAGGGACACGTTGTTTACAGAGAGCACAACCTAGGCTAAACTTGTGAGAAACAAGTTTGGATTATTTCATTTAAGAGTTGTTAATTTATTAATTGTGTTTGTTGTTTCTGATTGATTATTTTCCCTTGCGCAAATACTGTAAATAGCCTACAACTGTATCTGTCTGGAGCTCAGGGTGTGGGAAACTCTGAGGGTCCATGATATATACAATGTTGAAAGTTTGTTAGTACAAACTTTCTGGTTGGACCAAGTTGATTGTTTCAAGTTCCTTGCAGACAGGCCATGCCCCCTTTACTGGCTCAAATAGCCGACCAATTAGCCTGTCACCAACCCTTAGTAAACTTTGGGGGAAAATGGTGTTTGACCAGATACAATGCTATTTTACAGTAAACAAATTGGCAACAGACTTTCAGCACACTTATAGGGAAGGAAATTCAACAAGCACAGCACTTACACAAATGACTGACAATTGGCTGAGAGAAATTGATGATAAAAAGGTTGTGGGGGCTGTTTTGTTAGACTTCAGTGTGGCTTTTGAAAGTATCAAACATAGTCTGCTACTGGAAAAAATGTATGAGTTGTTATGGCTTTATAACCCCTGCTATATTGTGTAAAGCCAGTATGTCTATGTATGCGGATGACTCAACACTATACACGTCAGCTACTACAGTGACTAAAATGACTGCAACACTTAAAGAGCTGTGGTTAGTTTCAGAATGGTTGGCAAGGAATAAGTTAGTCCTAAATACTGTATTTCAAAAACTAAAAGCATTGTATTTGGGACAAACCATTCACTAAACCCTAAACCTCACCTAAATCTTGTAATGAATAATGTGGAAATTGAGCAAGTTGAGGTGACTAAACTGCTTGGAGTAACCCTGGATTGTAAACTGTCATGGTTAAAACATATTGATACAACAGTAGCTAAGATGGTGAGAAGTCTGTCAATCTCTCATGGCTCAAAGTAGAGTAGAGATTTACTTTATCACTACTTGTTTTTGTAAGAAGTGTTGACAACCTGACTGTACCGAGCTGTCTGTTAAAACTAGTAGCACACAGCTCGGACACCCATGCATACCCCACATGACATGCCACCAGAGGTCTCTTCACAATCCCCAAGTCCAGAACAGACTATGAGAGGCGCACAGTACTACATAGAGCCATGTCTACATGCAATTCTATTCCACATCAGGTAACTGATTCAAGCAGTAGAATCAGATAAAAAAAGCATAAAAATACACCTTACGGAACAGCGGGGACTGTGAAGAGACACAAACACAGGTACAGACACACGTACAGTGAGGGAAAAAAGTATTTGATCCCCTGCTGATTTTGTACATTTGCCCACTGACAAAGAAATGATCAGTCTATAACTTTAATGGTAGGTTTATTTGAACAGTGAGAGACATAATAACAACAAAAAAATCCAGAAAAACGCATGTGAAAAATGTTATAAATGGAATTGCATTTTAATGAGGGAAATAAGTATTTGACCCCTCTGCAAAACATGACTCAGTACTTGGTGGCAAAACCCTTGTTGGCAATCACAGAGGTCAGATGTTTCTTGCAGTTGGCCACCAGGTTAGCACACAGGACGGATTTTGTCCCACTCCTCTTTGCAGATCTTCTCCAAGTCATTAAGGTTTCGAGGCTGGCGTTTGGCAACTCGAACCTTCAGCTCCCTCGACAGATTTTCTATGGGATTAAGGTCTGGAGACTGGCTAGGCCACTCCAGGACCTTAATGTGCTTCTTCTTGAGCCACTGTTACCTTGGCCATGTGTTTTGGGTCATTGTCATGCTGGAATACCCATCCACGACCCATTTTCAATGCCCTGGTTGAGGTTCTCACCCAAGATTTGACAGTTGTCCAGTCCCCTTAGCAGAAAACCCCCCCCAAAGCATAATGTTTCCACCTCCATGTTTGACGGTGGGGATGGTTTTCTTGGGGTTATAGGCAGCATTCCTCCTCCTCCAAACACGGCGAGTTGAGTTGATGCCAAAGAGATCCATTTTGTTCTCATCTGACCACAACACCTTCACCCAGTTGTCCTGTTCATTGGAAAACTTCAGACGGGCATGTATATGTGCTTTCTTGAGCAGGGGGACCTTGCGGGCGCTGCAGGATTTCAGTCCTTCACAGCATGGTGTGTTACCAATTGTTTTCTTGGTGACTATGGTCCCAGCTGCCTTGAGATCATTGACAAGATCCTCCTGTGTAGTTCTGGGATGATTCCTCACCGTTCTCATGATCATTGCAACTCCACGAGGTGAGATCTTGCATGGAGCCCCAGGCTGAGGGAGATTGACAGTTCTTTTGTGTTTCTTCCATTTGCGAATAATCGCACCAACTGTTGTCACCTTCTCACCAAGCTGCTTGGCGATGGTCTTGTAGCCCATTCCAGCCTTGTGTAGGTCTACAATCTTGTCCCTGACATCTTTGGAGAGCTCTTTGGTCTTGGCCATGGTGGAGAGTTTGTAATCTGATTGATTGATTGCTTCTGTGGACAGGTGTCTTTTATACAGGTAACAAGCTGAGATTAGGAACACACCCTTTAAGAGTGTGCTCCTAATCTCAACTCATTACCTGTATAAAAGACACCTGGGAGCCAGAAATCTTTCTGATTGAGAGGGGGTCAAATACTTATTTCCCTCATTAAAATGCAAGTCAATTTATAACATTTTTCACATGCGTTTTTCTGGATTTTTTTGTTGTTATTCTGTCTCTCGCTGTTCAAATAAACCTACCATTAAAATTATAGACTGATAATTTATTTGTCAGTGGGCAAACTTACAAAATCAGCAGGGGATCAAATACTTTTTTCCCTCACTGTATATGCACACAAACGCTAGAACACGCACTTTACACACACGTACATTGTATGGTGGTATTATACATTTTGTATTGTAGTTACAGTATGTAGTGGTGTAATAATGTTATATCATGTACTTTTTTATATTTTGTTTAATGTAAGTGCCTTAATGTGTTTGGCCCCCAGGAAAAGTAGCTGCTGCCTTGGATCCCTAATAAATACAAATACAATGACTTTGAGTTACAAAGACGAGTGAAATTAAACTGTTTCACAAAAATGTGCATATGAAAATCATAACTGGCACGCAGATTGGTAGAAATGGTAAGATAAATTGGCACTCTGAATGGAAAAGGTTGCCGACCCGGTGTAGCATATTGCCGACATCAAAACTATGAAATAACACAAATGGAATCATGTAGTAACGAAAAAAGTGTAAAACAAATCAAAATATATTTTAGATTGTTCAAAGTAGCCACCCTTTGCCTTGATGACACTCTTGGTATTCTCTCAACCAGCTTCATGAGGAATGCTTTTCCAACAATCTTGAAGGAGTTCCCACATATAACCAAAGAATCTCCAATTTGGACTCATCATACCAAAGGACAGATTTCCACCGGTCTAATGTCCATTGCTCGTGTTTCTTGGCCAAACCAAGTCTCTTCTTCTTATTGGTGTCTTTTAGTAGTGGTTTCTTTGCAGAAATTCGACCATGAAGGCCTGATTCACACAGTCTCCTCTGAACAGTTGATGTTGAGAAGTGTCTGTTACTTGAACTCTGTGAAGCATTTATTTGGGCTACAATATGAGGTGCAGTTAACTCTAATTAACTTATCCTCTACAGCAGAGGTAACTCTGGGTGTTCCTTTCCTGTGGCGGTCCTCATGAGAGCCAGTTTCATAGCGCTGATGGTATTTGCAACTGCACTTTAAGAAACTTTCAAAGTTCTTGAAAGTTTACCGTATTGACTGACCTTCATGTCTTAAAGTAATGATGGACTGTTGTTTCTCTTTGCTTATTTGAGCTGTTCTTGCCATTAAATGGACTTGGTCTTTTACCAAATAGGGCTATAATCTGTATATCACCCCTACCTTGTCACAACACAACTGATTGGCTCAAACGCATTAAGGAAAGAAATTCCACAAATTAACTTTTAACAACGCACACCTGTTAATTGAAATGCAGTCCAGGTGACTACCTCATGAAGCTGGTTGAGAGAATGCCAAGTGTGCAAAGCTGTCATCAAGGCAAAGGGTGGCTACTTTGAACAATCTCAAATAGAAAATATATTTGGTTACTACATGATTCCATTTGTGTTATTTTCATAGTTTTGATGTCTTCACTATTATTCTACAATGTAGAAAATAATAAAAATCAAGAAAAATTGGAATGAGTAGGTCTGTCTTTTTTACTGGTATTGTATATCTGAAGACAAGTATCTGAGGACTCCATAAATGGCATGTAACTGAAATTGTACTCGAATACAGCTAAAACTATCAGTATGTGTATGACTGGAAATGATGTAATTGACAAGTACCTCAGAGTCGTCGCTGCAATCCTCCATCACCGTGGAGCTGGAATGTTGCCGCGGGAACTTGGTCTCGTACACCATAATACTCCACCTGGGCAAAAAATTAAAACAATGGGTCTGGGAGTTTTTTCTTCCTGACCTGACAAGGAGAAACTCCTGGACTAATGATAGCTGTATTAAAGCTACAATATCTAACTTTTTGGACGACCCGACCAAATTCACATAGAAATCTGAGTTATAGATCTGTCACTCTCATTGAAAGCAAGTCTAAGAAGCGGTAGATCTGTTATATGTGCTCTATTTTTATGATTCCCGTTCGTAATTGTAGTTTTTGCGTCTTTTACTTTTGGTTTTGTACACCAGCTTCAAACCGCTTTAAAATACAATATTGTTGGTTATGGAAAAGATATTTCGGTTTAGATGGTACAATGATTCTCTACAAAATGACTGATTGTTTTGTCACAAACGGAAATTAAGCCAACTGTTAGAATTTTAACAACCAGGAAATGGTGGAGCGATTTCTGCATATGGTTCCTTTAATGGTGTCTTATTTATTTTAAAAAAGGTATTTTTCTCCCCAATTTTGTGATATCCAATTGTGATCTTGTCTCATCGCTGCAACTCCCCAACCGGCTCGGGAGAGGCGAAGGTCAGTCATGCATCCTCCAAAACATGACACACCAAACCACGGTTCTTAACACCTGCCCGCTTAACCCGGAAGCCAGCCACACCAATGTGTCGGAGAAAACACAGTCCAACTGACGACCGAGGTTAGCCTGCAGGCATCCGGCCCGCCACAAGGAGACGCTAGAGTGCGATGAGCCAAGTAAAGCCCCACGGCTAAACCGGACGCTGGGCCAATTGTGCGCCGCCCTATGGGACTGGGATCAAACCCGGGTCTGTAGTGACGCCCCAAGCACTGCGATGCAGTGCCTTAGACTGCTTCGCCACTCGGGAGGCCCTTGACGGTATCTTTTTTTAAAGAGTTAGTTTTTTATTTTACCTTTATTTAACTAGGCAAGTCAGTTAAGAACAAATTCAGGGAAAGAACGACAGAATTACACATTTTTACCTTGTCAGCTCAGGGATTCGATCTTGCAACCTTTCGGTTACTAGTCCAACGCTCTAACCACTAGGCTACCTGCTCTTCCTCCCTCTTCATCCCTCTCTCACCCGTCAAGCATCTTGGTGAATATTTCCCTCACCCCCTGTTCTCCTACCTCTCTCGTCCTCCCTCCCTAAGTCTCTCTTTCTTTCGAGCATCTTGGTGCTGTCGAGCATCTTGGTGCTGGCCCTCTACAGCTCCTCACTCACTCTCTCCCTCCCTCTCCTACCTGTCAAGCATCTTGGTGCTGGCCCTCTCAAGCTTCTCCAGTATTTGAGGCAGCTGTGCGTCGTCATCGCAGGCCGAGCCCCAGCCCAGGACGCGGGCAAGGTCATTTCCTGTCCCCAGGGGCAGAACACCCAGCTGGCACTGCAACACAACAAGTGCTATCCTGTTTCAACTGACCCCCGTTACATTTAGCCCCGTTCTCCCCCGTTGAATCCTAATTCAGAAAACATGAATACAGCTTTTATATATATATCTTTCATTAGTAACTCCTACCATTTTGTTTTTGTCATAGAAATGCATATTGATGGTTATAGTAACTTGTTGAGCCATTATGTATTGAATGGTGAAATGACCTTCTCATTCATTGACAAATGATAGTGTTTTGATGGTTTCAGCTTGTTCTGTCACATGTATCATATGTTCTAGGGTGTTGCAAAAGTCATCTTCTAATTAAAAGACAAATGATACTGTTTTGATAAGAGTTATTTTAAGTTGTTGTTTTAGTGCATTTTGAAAGAGAAATGTGTTGTTTTGGTCAACGCACTTCAGTTTAGTGGGCTATGGTAACTGTTTTGCAAGAGTTAACCCTGTTTCAAGAAAAGTGTTCATGCAATCGAGAAAAAACGAATACATGTTAACACACAGCCTGGAAAGCCAGGACTGTGTGTACCTTATGACCAGTAGAGGGCAGTGTCTGTCTGTTTATCTGTCCATCTAACAACTAATAGAGCCAGGCAGTGTGACAAAACGGTATCTTTGTTACTAGATTGTTGAAAGTGGGACAAGGGAAACATGAGAGTCGCTGGCTGGCACAGTAGCTAGAGCTGCCTGCTATGCTCAGGGCTTGCTTAGGGATGATGGGAGAGTAGCCAAAGCTCTTTCTCAATTTGTCTTTCCCCGAGTTCTCTCCTCGCCTCCTTCCCAAAACCCATTGGATGAGAATGTCTGATGTCCAAGAACGTGAGTAATCAAGGAAACACTAATTGAGAAAGAGCCCTAGAGTCAGTGGGTGTAGCCCAACTGATGGAAGCTTCTTTTCAGCTCAGTGCAGATGGAGGGGAGTTGGGTTAAACTTGCTTGTTTGTGGAGTGTTAGAGTGTCGATCTCAGAGAGGACCCAGCCCACGCTGCCGTCACCCCCACACACTAGGATCCGGAACGTGTCGAACTTCTGGAAGAGACGCAAACTAGGAAAGACACAGAAGAGAGAGCCCTCTAAGACAAGCAGCTATACACACAGTGCCGTCGGAAACACACACAGTCATGTCAAACGTATGCACGTATGCACACACACAGGGCAGACTTACCCGAGGTGCGGCCCCCCGTTCATGAGGTCAAAGACTTGGGCAGGGTTGAGCAGCTGTTTAAAGCGGCGCACGAACTTGATGCCCTGGTTGTCGCCGCTCTTACTGTTGACAAAAACCAGGAGAGGGCTGGTGCAGGAGGGCGGGCAGGTGGCCTTCCAGAACCCTGAGTACCAATGACAGGCAGATGAGGACCAATGAAAAACAATAACAGCCAGATGAGGACCAATGACAGGCAGATGAGGACCAATGACCGGCAGATGAGGACTAATGACAGGATGGACCCCTGTTGCCAGGAGGGTAAAATAAGGTCCGGAGTCGGGAGCTTTAACCACTATAACAGACTCCGGCACACACCTGAACTTCCAGGGTCGGTTTCCCAGACAGATTTCCCAGACAGATTAATGGAGAATCTCCATTGAGCATGCTTTTTAGTCCAGGACTAAGCTTAATCTGTGTCTGGGAAACCAGACCCTAACATCTAATAAGAAAGAGCTTATTTAAAAGAAATGCTATGTTAACTTTCCCAAAATGTCCAGGTTTTTCTTTTTACAATTCTGAATTTCGTGCTTATTCCCTTCTAATTCCGGGAGTCTTCCAACTGGGATTTCTGGAAAACCTGGGAATTTTGAATTTTGCAACCCTACGCCTAATGAACACTACCCTGAACGGTCACGCAGACATCCCTATCTGTCCTGTTCATCCACAAACACAGGTGTAAAGTGAAGTTGCCCCTGATCTTCGGGCAGTTTAGCATTTTCCCCAATAATGGTTAAGGTTAGGATTGGGGGAGAGAAAGCTGATCCTAGATCTGTACCTAGGGGAAACTTGACCCCGGAGGAAGTAAGGAGCATAACTGACCGTCGGAGTCGATGCTGTTGAGGGCTGTGGGGGGGATGACCGACACCTTACACTGCCCCAAGGGACACTTAGTGGACAGCTGCTCCTTACACACCGTGTGCACCTGGACATCAACATGCACGCACGCACACTTGATTTTTAGTCACACTACACAGAGCATTACGACAAGTATGTACAGTCAACAACCTGATAAGTACAATGGCCTTGTGACTGTAGTGAAAGTGTCATAAATCAGTGCATGCAGAAAACAAAAATACTGTATTGTGGCTGCTGAAAAGTATAGTGATGCAGTTTGCACTTATCCCTCAAGCACATACCTAAAGACGCACCACCCAAATACGCTTGCAAGCACGCAGACTCACCATGGCCTTGCACCAGAGGCAGCGCCAATCCTGCAGTCGGAGCACACTGCCACACGTCTTGTCACACACTGTACACTTAGCACTGACCGGCAGGTTGCCCTCCAGCCACTGGTGAGGCATAGAGATCTACAGTGAGGGAGAAGTCACTGTTATTATTTAAGTAATTATTTATTTCTGTCATCATTGACTTAATATGTTTCTATATGTTTGCTTTGCAAAAACTGTGGTTACACTTTTCATGCCAATAAAGCCTTTAGAATTTAATTGAGAGACAGAGAGAGGGAGAAAGAAGGTGGGAGAGAAAGAGGGAGAGGGCAACCATCCTTTGCCCATAGACAACAAATTACACTAAAGGGAATATACACTGAACAAGAACATAAACGCAACATGCAACAATTTCAAAGATTTACTGAGTTAAAGTTCATATAAGAAAATCAGTCAATTGAAAAATTCATTAGGCTCTAATCTATGGATTTCACATGACTGGGAATACAGATGTGCATCTGTTGGTCACAGACCTTTAAAAAAAGGTAGGGACGTGGATCATAAAACCAGTCAGTATCTGGTGTGACCACTATTTGCCTCATGCAGTGCAACACATCTCCTTTGCATAGAGTTGACCAGACTGTTGATTGTGGCCTGTGGAAAGTTGTCCCTCTCCTCTTCAATGGCTGTGTGAAATTGCTGGATATTGGCGGGAACTGGAACACGCTGTCGTACACACCGATCCAGGGCATCCCAAACAGGCTCAATGGGTGACATATCGGATGAGTATGCAGGCAATGGAAGAACTGGGAAATGTTCAGCTTCCAGGAATTGTGTACAGATCCTTACGACATGGGGCCGTGCATTATCATGCCGAAGCATGAGGTGATGGACATACTGCCAAATTCTCTAAAGCGAACTTTGAGAGAAATACGCTTTTTGTGCGTATGGACAATTTCTGGGATCTTTTATTTCAGCTCATGAAACATGGGACTAACACTTTACATGTTGCGTTTATATTTTTGTTTAGTTTAAATGTGTAGATTGCATTTCTTCACAAAACTAACAACACAGTGGCACATTATTCCAGAAGTTATGATAAAACCATTTGAAAACTGTCTTTAGATATTTAGTCATGTAAACAAATAGTTTCTTTCTGGTGTGTTTGAACAGCATCCTCTTACCTCTCAAATGTCACCACACAGTACAAAACCAAGCCCTGTCCTGCTTTGTACACACTATACCTCTACTTTTAGTGCTTTGTTCCCACAGGATGTTCTGCACCCAATGACATGTCACCACACAGTGTGACTGACTGAGTGAGTGAGTGAGGGCAGTGAGTGTTTATGTAGTAGTGAATGGGGATTAGCTTTGAGAACAAACTGATAGTCCCTGTTGTAGGTATAATTCCAGACGTCTTTAACAGTAGGAATAATGGGAAAGGGCGCTATAGGCTACTACTTGTAATCAACAATTGTTGAATACATTGATTATAAGGCTGAAGTGAGTCTATATAGCCTATACGTACATGCATTTCTTGATACACTGTCCATATATTTTGTTTTTTCTTTTTAATATTGTATGACATATTTGATGTATGCTTTTGCATAATGTACAATGATGTTTAATAAACTGACTACACTGCGCTCCTACCCAAGATCAGCACTCACCCCATCCTCATCTTCGATGATGTCCTTCCCAATGGATGCCAGAGTAGTCCACTTGCAGTTGTTGGTGGCTCGGACAGCACAGCGTTTATGGGCCTTGAATTTACACACTGTGGGAAGGAGAAATGCATCAGATTGACACACATACACAAAAAGACAGACACACAGACACCCATATTCATACTGTACCATGCAATGACTACATCAAGCTTGTGAATCTACACATTTCTTGGATGCATTTGCTGTTTGTTTTGGTTGTGTCAGATTATTTTATGCCCAATATAAATGAATGGTAAATAATGTATTGTATCCTTTTGGAGACACTTATTGTAAATAAGAATAGAGTAAGTTTCTAAACACTTTACATTAATGTAGACGCTACCATGATTATGGATAATCCTGAATAAATCGTGAATAATAATGACCCCCACGACATCCTAACCTCACCATTACAACAACAGGGGAGGATAGCATTTTTGGGGGGGTATGATATTTGTGTGTCTAACTTTCTCACTCTTGGTCCCCTGAAATGGGGGGATTATGTACAGAAATTGCTGTAATTTGGATCATTCCTTTACTCTTGTGTGTATAAGGTAGTTGTTGTCAATTTGTTAGATTACTTGTTAGACACTACTGCATGGTCGGAACTAGAAGCACAAGCATTTCGCTACACTTGCATTAACATCTGCTAACCATGTGCATGTGACAAATAAAATTTGATTTGATTAATTTCTAAACGGTTCACCCGATATGGATGAAAATACCCTCAAATTAAAGCTGACAGTCTGCACTTTAACCTCAAAGTCTTGCATCATTTCAAATCCAAAGTGCTGGACTACAGAGCCAAAACCACAAAAACATGTCACTGTCCCAATACTTTTGGAGCACACTGTATGGCTCTACTTTTACTTGTGGGAATACTTGGAAACAGATTTCCTAAATACATTTTTGCTGAATTCCTGGTGATCGTACAGTCTTTTTGACCAAAAACGTCAATCTTAAAAGAAATAAGAATAAATAGGGAGTAGCTGGCTTTGGAAGTCTTCATGGTTCCAAAAAGTTGGACCCCTTCCGAAATGGACCTGGGGCTTTCCCACCCAATATATACAATATATTTGTTTAACTAGAGACCTGTTCCGAATGGACCCGAGGACAACTAGAACCGTTCCATATAGACCTGGTCGGATCCAGACCCGGTTTGATCCGAGTGAGGGAAGCAGCAGAAAAGTCCTTTTTTAAGCTACTTTATTAACTGGAGCTGATAAAGTGCGAGAGGAGGGAGAGCGAGATCGGGGTGCGGCTCTAGCAGGCGTTCTGTGAGCGAGTGAAATGGGAGGGAGAGACGAGAGACAGCAACCACCCAAGTCGACTCGCACTATTGTAGACTATTATCAAATATAATTGCGCTTTACCAGTCTTGACTCCATCAAACCGGGAGAAGCTCGTCAAGCTAGCTAACATTAGCTAGCTAGGCTAATTGAGGCTGCAAAGTGCATGCGCTTTCTCATCCTTCAGTTACAAATAACAACAACTCCATTCAAACATTAAGCAGCAGCCTACCTGTTGGCTCTTGGCCATTGTAGCATACCCTTCTCCTTTCCATTTTAATTCTGTCATTCTAATTCCATCTTCCATTGATTAGATATTTCCTAACTTTTGCTACACACTGAGGCTCTATGACTGTAGCCTATTGCCGCTTGGATGATTTTGGCCAACAACAACAACAAGCTACACTCATGAAATGCAAGAACAGCAGCATAAATTATATAATTTCTCTCTCTCTTGCTACTGCAGCAGTCGTGTCCTGATCTGTACGGGCCCTTCCCCGACAAATCAGCTAAAATTACACATAGCCGAGACCCATGACAATCATCAGATCCGAACCTACTCGGGTCCCGGATTGGGTCTCGGGCATTCAGGTACAGGTGGATCCATGAAGACCTTAAGCTGGGAAATATAGCCATGGAGGTGTGTGTGTGTTCGGAGAAGTACGTACCTGCACAGGACAGCCCGTGCCAGGTGACTCCGGAGAGGGCCTCGCGGCACACGTTGCAGTAGGTGGGGCGGGCGTGGGAGCAGGCGTACCAGTTATGCATCCCAGAAAAGTGGTCCATGCTATACTGGGTGGACTGGGAGGGGAACAGAGGAGACGAGAGAGGGGAAATAAGTCCTAAATCGTCCCCTAACCACTACTCATTTCATGATTTCTTCATCCTGGGTTACATCCCTGTGGTCAAAAGTAGTGCACTTTATAGGAAATAGGTCCCATTTGGGATGCAGCCTGATCCTGGGGACCCACAGAGGATTAGATTTATGTTCTTCTTCTTACCCAGCACTAATAGGCTACACTTGATTCAACTTATCAAATGCTTAATGTTTTGATGAGAAGTTTGTGGACTATAAAAAAAACGTGCACCTGTCAGTTACAGGAAAATGGAAACACTTTAGGAAATCAATCCAGGCAAAGTTATGTATTCAATCCACGAATACCAAACATGTGCATTTAACATAAAAACATCTCTATATTTAGGTTTATTTTAACTATGGTCAGGGCCATTTTTAATTGCCATAGAATCATCAAATTGTCTGTGGTATTGAGTTTTCGAAGAGAGGGAGGTTAGGTGTGGACAACAGCAAGTAGTAATTCAAACATGAACTGTATTGCGCCAGGCTGTATGAATTGGCTCCCCAAAAAATCCCTCGGTAAATTACCATCAGCTGCCCAAGGACCCACAACTTTTGAAGAAGTGGCCTGAAGAGCTACCAAGATCTGCAGACAGCACTTCGCGGAGGCAGACTTCGTGATGAAGGGCACTTTCGAGGGCTATGGTGTAGCTGCTACTGACCGACTACCATCAACATCGCAAAGCTAAAGCGACTGCACGAAGCAGGCGACGCGAGTCAATGCAATGGAGCCTAAAGTAACGTTAACCGGTCATGACTGTTGACTTGGCTAGCGTTAGACACTGGACAACTTTGTTGCAACTCTAGTAGAAGGTAACTAGCTAATTGGGTTTTGTGTAACACCCCCCCCAGCAAATAACCTTAGCCAGCAACTCAGCTGCAACTAAAATTGCCACACAGTTTCTCCGTGTACCCCTGTTATTAGGTCATTACTGTAGCTAACCTCAGATAGTCAAGTTCTGCAATACATTTTGTTGACAGATTTGTTTTTGGAATGTTTTGTTTGCTCCACCTCATTTAGCGAGACTGAAGTTGACATAGCTGGGTGATTATGCAACTACGGGCACTTCTATGTCCTCGGGTCAATTTGCTGGTTATTATTAAAAAAATACAAATATTTGTATGTTAAGTTCACACTGGAATCACCCCATACTTTTTAAAACACCTCTCTATCAAGTATTTTAGCTACTTTTCAGATGCATTTTATACCTCAATTTCACTATTTTGCCCTTGTCCCTGACCCAGACTTTGGAGCTTCTACTATGTTTTTCTATGAGAAAACATTAATAATTACGCATGATATAATGTTATGTACTACAGAAAGAGTCAATTAAATAAAATCTATATCAATATTTATTGTGAGTGTTTTTTACACAAAATATACCTGTCCTTTGGGGGCAAAGTTTTTTCAAGAGAATGTTAATTTAGTTACCATGGAAATGTATTGTGACATTGAAGCACATGGCTGTAGAGGACAGTTGTTCCAGATGTGATGTCCAGAAGTTGAAGAAAAATTTAGGTAAATATTGCTTGTGTAGAGAATATTTTAATTGTCAGTCATTTCCAAACAGGCTATAATTTCTTTAATTTGTGGTAGAACTTTAGAATTTTTTAAATATTTTATGTATTTAGTGTAAACGATATGCTAGCTGTAATACTAACCAAAGCATGCTAAGCAGTCTGTCAATTTTCTCCAGAAACTGTAGAAGTGTCATTTCCATAACAAACGTAAGTGTGGTGGAAATGACAGAAAGTGGTGGAAATGACACAAATCCATTATCTTATTCGTTTTTACTTAACTTTTATTTTACTTTAGGCTTATTTAATCATGGTTTAAATTAATTTAATCTAGAAATGCTCCAAGGTGTGCACAAGTTGAAAACTAAGTAGTATTGGTCTTTATTTTTTGAAGATGCCACATAAATGAAAACAGGCCATCAAGTCTTCAATACTCCAGAAAAAATCAGTGTAACAGAATTAGCACTGCCACAGAAGAGAAAATCACAAGATTCTATGAACGTGATGTCAACAGCAGAGCAACAACAGGGAAAAAGGACACACTAACGAGGAACAAGAAGAAAAAGCAGAAGCGCTTCTTGAATGGCACAATTCAGAACCTTTATCAGAAGTTTAAGGGAATATTCAGAAATTAAAGTTTCCTACTGTGAATTCTGCAAAATACATCCTTTTTGGGTTGTCAAGCCAGCAGTCCAGGATAGGGACACATGCCTCTGCAAAACCCACGCCAACCTCCAGTTCATGGCGGACAAACTACAGTATCACAAAGTGATCAGCTGCAGCAACATTGAGAAAGTCATTGAGCCTTTGTGCTGTGAGAACCTGAAGAAAGAGTGCATGTACACAGAGTGCTCCCTTTGCCAAGCCAAAGAGCTTAAACCATCTGACTTTGATGCTGATGAGCAGACATGGTGGTTTGAGTGGAAAAACAAAGCTGAAGAGAGAGAGAAGACAAACAAAGAGGGAAACATGGAGAAGTTCACTGTACATTTGACAGTAAAGGAAAAGGTATGTGGCACACTGCAAATTCTATTGGAGGACTTCTCCAATGGATTGGAAGAGAAGTTGGGGAAACACATGTACAACATTCGACACCAATACTCCAAACTGAGAGAATTAAAAGAGAATCTGGGGGAAGAGGAGATCATTGTGCATATTGACTTTGCAGAGAACTACCTGTGTAAATACACCAGTGAAATCAAAGCAGTTCACTTTGGTGATTCTCACAAGCAGGTGACCCTCCACATCTGTGTTGGATATATCACAAATGATACAGTTTCACTTTGCTCACTGAGCTCTTCTATGAGGCATGACCCCTCTGCTATCTGGGCCCATCTCTCAAAAACACAGGCATACTTCCTTGCGCTCTGCCCATTGGCTACTGCTGTACACTTTGAGTGATGGGCCTATAACCCAGTATAGGTCTAAAAAGAATTTCTACTATCTCTCCACCCTTCCCTTTGAAATGGGCTTCCAGAGAGTTACATGGAATTTCCTAGAATCCAGGCATGGAAAAGGCCCAGCTGATGGGGTAGGAGCAGCTGTGAAATGAAGAGCAGATGGAATTGTGGCACAAGGCAAAGACCTCCCAAATGGAAAAACTGTATTTGAGGAACTGTCAAAAGATCAGTCAGCTATCAAGCTCTTATATATCTCAGAGGAGGAGATAGAGAGCATCGAGGCCCTCCTACTGGATCACCTGGAGACAATCCATGGGACAATGAAGATAATAGTTGTGGGTTATTTTATGTAAAATTTCACATTTGTTATACAAACATATTATCACTACACTATGTATCACTAGACTATGCTATGATTACATATTCAGAATGTTCACAACTTAGAATTAGAAGCTATAATTTCTATTTGTAGCATCTGTAACACATTGTTCTCAAGTGCTAGTTCCAGTGTTTTGGAATCTTACTTTGTCTTATATTAATTAAATGTTTAACAATGGTTGTTGGTCAAAATGTTTGCAATAAAATATTGTTTTCATAAGTTTTTTTTTAACGTAGATGTCATTTCCAGCACACCTTGTCATTTCCACCACACCTTGTCACAACCCATATTTTTTAGGTAAATGAGTATATTATGTATAATTGACATACATTTATTTGTTTTAGATATGGAAATCATATGGTTGTTATCATAATCTCACAAAAAGTTTGGGTGGTAATATCTTATTTTTCATGATAAATAAATGTTTTCAGCTGTCACCAAGGCAAGTTTATACATTCAGGCGTCGTGTTGAATTATTAATATTAGGAAAACCTTAAAAATCACTTAAAATAATATTCAATACAAGTTCATGTACAAATGTATAAGAAATCCGTTATAAATCAATTGTATGATATTTCATTTTCAACTAAAATGGATGTTTAATGACGTGATGGAAATGACATTTGTCTATGGCCGTCTGGGGAAAAATGTTAAAAATATATACATTCCTGAATAGTGCGATCGCAGCCATTATCAGATATAGTTTCTAGACAAATCAAAGACAAGTACAATACTGGTAAAATTGTTTTTGAATAAGTTTTCATTTCTGAAATTTTGCACGGCCAAAGTGCCCGAAGTTGCATAATCACCCAGCTAATGTTTGCTGAAAAATAAATGCCCCTGTATTTGCTGTGTGTGTGTGTGTTGACAAAGCATACAAGACAGGTAGCGTGTCAATGCCAACTGATATACTGTATTTGGGTTCAGTTGTCTTAACGAAATGTTTGTTTGTTTTCAGGATGACATCTTCATCCCTGAAAAGGTTTTCATCCTGGAGGAGCCTGTGTAGGAGGCAGGAGGTACATGCTAATCCATGTTAATTCTAAGGCTGTTGTTTATTTCAAGACACAATCTGTCATCCCTGAGGCCATTATGTATATAAAATGGACAATACTGTATATGCAGTGATTCTTGAATATAACTATAACTTAATAGATGCCTTAATTGTTTTCTACCAACAGGAAAGAACAGTTAGTACAGCATGCCAAACTGACCCCTGGGTGCCAGAGTGTTCCTGTGCTGAGGTGGAGAAGAGGTCCAACGGGACCATCACTAAAGAGCTCGGGGCCCAGCTAGATTGAGCTCACGACCATCAGTATAGAACCGAGTCCTGCTCCTATTCACCACAGATGGAGAGTGAGATCAGTGAAGACCATAACTTGCTGTATGAACCTGAGAGCTCAGAATCACAATCACAGTGCGAGCCAAGATGTACTATCGATCACTTTGGGGGAATGGGCTGGTGTTCCCAAAATGGAAAATGAGCAGGCCATTCAACAGCGAATTTAAAGATCCACCCATCCATCGGAGTGGAATTGTTTTTCCACTGATTTTTCTTACCCATTCAACGGATATGCTACCTTGTCCCGGTCCTGCTGTTTTGACTCTCTCTCTCTCAACCTATGAATGTTCAGCTATGAAAAGCCAACTGGCATTTGCTCCTGAGGTGTTGAACTGTTGCACCCACTATAACTACTGTGTTTATTATTTTGATGTAAAAAGGGCTTTTGTAAAATACATTTGATTGTTTTCTGTTCTGGATGCTGCGTATTCACTAACATTTATATAGTATCTGTAACATATTTTGGTGTGTATTTAATCTGCATCTTAACTTCTTAATGTGGCAATCAGCATTATAAACAATAAAAGTGTCTCCCTGCTCCTCTTTCGGTAAAAAGCTGAGGGATGGGGCTGAAGAAATGTAACCACTCTCAAATTCAATGCACCCAGTTCGCTTTGGATAAAGGCGTCTGCTAAATGGCATATAACCCACTGTTCCCTGGTAGGCCATCATTGTAGGTAAGAATTTGTTCTTAAAGGACTTGCCTAGTTAAATAAAATAAAAAATATATATTATTAAAGTCTACTTTGCCAACTAGCTGCCCAGTGTAGTTACCATTCCTTTCCACTAGATGGCGGCCAAAGCTAGTTGAAGTCACTTTAGCGACAGGGACATAGTGCGCGTTGAAAATAGTTTTATCTTCAAAGCAATTGTATCTGGTTACGCTGCAACCTGTTGTTATAGTGGACAAGCTAACTAATACTATTTTTACATAAGCAGGCATTAGGCCTATGTCTTGAATAAAAAATTACAGCAGGCTAGATTTACTAAATTAACTGGTTTTATTCAAACTCAAACCATATGTAAACGCCTTTGCTTCTGGGTATGTTGCCTTATGGAAGAAACAACACACGCAGGGATGAGATGCCGTACACCTCGTCCAATTCTCACTTGTGCCCATAGGGTGAACTGGCGAAAAACTGCCAGCCTGTATGCTCTGCAAAAAATCATAAAAGTTAGTCTGATACCGAAACTAAATCACAATGTATTTCTAATGAGCCCGCCCCATTAATGGTTAGAATGAGATTTCCTGAATCATGATGCTGCCTGCGATTCCAACTCCGGTCGTCTAATCAAAAGGTACATGTGTTTCCATCGCGCCAAACAGCGCTGCTAACCTTACATTTTGCTTGATTAGAAATGATTTAACTGGCATATCGGCTGCTGACTGGTCGAGTAACCTCTTCTGCCAAGATTAGTGACACGTCCAATAAATACATACAGCCACCATCCGCTGGGATTTTGTGCTGTATCGCCACCATCTCTCTACAACACACACTCCTACCCTCTAGCCATTATCTGGCAGCATCCACACACACCTCTAGCTCAGGTGTTTCAGGCGGCATGTCGGTGTTGTTACTGCTACGAGAACGAACTCTGATCTGGGGCAACGATCGGTTCAAACATGAACGGCTTCAGTAGGTTTACTGGCTCCCTAACTAACATTATTTCATTCTCTGTAATAAACTCATTCTCAGATTCGGAGCTTCTCTGTAAATTAAGCCATTTTTGAGAGTTCCAAAATGTTCTCTCCTGCCAGTGGAACAACAATGCCAATATGGGGATTTACAGTTCCAATTAGCTGGCGTTCTAAATCCTAGAGTTTCCATTCCCCTTTAAGAAACCCAGCGCAGACATTAGCATAGATATACATTTATTATAAAGGCAATAATGATACAGAAAAACGTCCAACTAACCTACCAAATGTCAAATCGGAGCTATTACCATATTACTTAGGTATCCTATCCCTTCCATACAAGTGTCCAGGCTATGAGGGTAGGGTCCAGGGGTCAATTTTGGGGTGTGCCCCAGGTATCTCTGCTTTCCCGAAGTGTAGGTCTTGTTCACGTACCTTCAGGGATTTGGAAGGAAATGACTGGTATATGGAAACTCCCTCTAGCCCATGGGCACACCAATCCAATGCATTTAAATTTGTGGGGAGTAGTGAACAAGTGCACACTTCAAGAGGAAGGAGAAATTATTGGGATGCACCTGGGATTGGATGAGAGGGAGAGAAGAGTGACCCCTGACCTCTGACCCCTGACCTTGCCCTCACCTCAAAGTGTTCTCTGTTCTGAACACTCTTCAGGGCTGCCATCCAGTCCTCCATCTCTTTCCTGTTGTCTGCACACAGAATCAGCCGACGACACGGAGCGATGATCTACAGACACAGAGAGGACAAATATCACTTGAGAAAGAGAGCGAGACAGAGAGAGAGAGAGATGAAGAGAAAGAGCAAGACACACAGTGCTCAGAGAAATGAAACCAGGGGTTGTGCAATGTGATGTGGCCAGGAATGCAAACAGGGGAGGAAACACATCGAGTCCCATGCTTAAGCACTCCTACTGAATGGATGGGCCAACTTGAGTGTGTGTGTTTGCCCCCCCGTGTATTGTGTATCAGCCTTTTTAGATGTACGACTGCTTTTTTAGTACTTGTGCGTGAGTGAGTGAGCAAGTGTGCTTGTGTGTATGTATTGATAGATTGATTGGGTCAGAAGTTGTGGATGAATGTGGGTAAGTAACGCTATATTTCTACAGAACGGACGTCAGCTTCCAATCCATTTCCTCCACAGTTGCTTCACAAAGGGGCTCCTGTTCCCAGACGGATAAAAATAGTTGCACGCCTTTCCTCTCTGCCAGAGAGCAGCACGGCAAACACGTACGCACTTAAGATGGCTCATCTACACACACACACACACACACACACACACACAGACTTAGTTAGACTTCTCCTCTTTGTAGCTGTCACAATATGACGTCTGTCACAGCATGGGCAGCGCCATTGAGACTATCTCCATTTTAAAGAAGTCAATTTCTTCTTCTACTTCTTCTAGGATTTGGTAAACAAACTGAACGGGTGCATACTGCCACCTGGAGTGTTGTTTGAACAGGTATAAAGCCAGTGTTGGTGATATACTGCCACCTGCAGTTATGGAATGTTTGCTTTTGAGTGTAATTCATTGGCTGGTCCCTCCTGATGACCTGGATAGAATTATGTGATCCTACCTGGGGTGGCAGACAGGAACACACTCACACCTACTTAAAAAATCCCTCAAAAAGCACAGTTGCCTACATCTAAAAAGGCTGATGCAATACACACGCACCGGCAGTCCAACTATGAGTTGTCCGCTCACTCTCTGGCATACACTGTGTGTGCGTCCCAAATGGAACACTACTTTTGATCAGGGCCCATAGGGCTCTGGTCAAAAGTAGCACACTATGTAGGGAATAGGGTGCCAATTGGGACACAAGCCACTGTGTATGCCAAAAAGTGAGCGGACAACGCATGGCTTACTCACTAGACCAGGGGTTTCAAACTCAATCCATTAAAGGGCCTTGTGTCTGCTTTTGAGTTTTTCTTCTTTCAAT
Source organism: Hucho hucho (assembly GCA_003317085.1). Taxonomy (NCBI): domain Eukaryota; kingdom Metazoa; phylum Chordata; class Actinopteri; order Salmoniformes; family Salmonidae; genus Hucho; species Hucho hucho. The sequence goes on along the minus strand of QNTS01002998.1, from coordinate 54,964 downwards.
TAAGACCTAGACAACCAGGTGAGGGGAGTTCCTTACTAATAAATTACCTTAATTCATCAATCAAGTACAAGGGAGGAGCGAAAACCTGTAGACACTCGACCCTCCATGGAATAAGTTTGACACGTGCACTAGACACTTCTAGGCTATAGGCAGGGCTCTCCAACTCTGTTCCTGGCGAGCAACCGTCCTGTCGGTTTTCACTCCAAACCTAATCTAGAACACCTGATTCTAGTTATTAACTGGTTGATAAACTGAACCAGGCTAGTTACAAATGGGGTTGGAGCAAAAACCTACAGGACAGTAGCTTTCTTGGAACAGTGTTGGAAACCCCTACTATAGAGAGATGAGAAAAGATACAGCAACGATAAAGTGTAAGCGAGTCACATCAGGGCTCTACAGTGCGACCATTTTACTTGCATATGCGCCTAAATATTTTACTGTGTGACCTGGAATTTTTATTTAGGAGCAGAGAGCTGCACAGAGGTGAAGACAGATCGATATCGAGTACCCATGCACACACACGCACAACCATGACCTTGACTCAACTTCATGCATCTCATATGACTGAAGTGTTGTATTTCACTTACATAACAGACAAGGACTCGAGGGAGGAAGATACACACACACACACATCCTGTTTTCACTGCTACTCAACCAGCCAGAGACTCATTAAAGTTGGCAACAATGTTATCACTGCCATTTTATCTCTGCAGCCTTAGCTAAAGGAGATATAACTGTCCATTGTTCAAGGATCCGGCCCTGGCTAGGTCAGAGGGCTGTCCTAGGGTGTATTCTCACTAGACAGCTAATGGGTCGAAACATGGATACCTGAATTTGTCCAATAAGAATAACTTGCTTTCCTTGAAAAACATTTTCTGCACTAATAAATGCACCCATCCTGCCCTTCATAGACTATAGACCGGGTACTTCATATGGGGGAGTGCATAACACAGTGGGAACTGACAGTCACAAACACACACACACACACACACGTCAGCACATTCTATAGCCAACTATAAACAACTATAAATGTCATCACACACACATAAGGACGGAGGGAGAATGACCAACTGGGGAAACACGTCTCTGTTGTGCTCCCCCCATCCACTCTCCTTCTTGACATTCTTCTGCCTTACTTCCAGTGTGAAGTCCAGTCAAATTTGGCTCCGGCGGTTCTCCTTCTCTCTCCCCCTCTCCTCCAGACTGTGCTGAGTGTGCTCTGCTATATTTGGTCTGGGGTTTTCCTTTCCTGAAGAGTCCTCCTGACGAAGACTTTGACAACAAAGAGTGCTCCGTGGCTGGCTGAGAGGTCTCCTATCTTATCTAAAAACTGTCCCGAGGTAGCCTCTCTCTCCGGAGTCCCGACAGCGGTACCTTACTGTTACTGATTGGCTTTTCTTCCTTTTCCCCCTAGTCTGAGTGTTCTAGCCAGCAGAGAATTCCCCCAGTCATTTCTTTCTGTGGATCCCTGTAGGGGGAAGTTTTTCCAGAAGGGTTTTCCTTCTCTCCCAGCTCAGCTGTTAGCCCTTTTAGCCTAGCCAGCTTAGCGGTGCTCTGACTGGGAGAATGCCGGGAACCGTGGTGCAGGCCCCTCCCCCATACGCCTGCCTCTGTTCTCTGACTCACATATATAAACTTCCTGACGTCAAGGCGATCCCACACAGGGGGCTGGAGTGGAGGTAGGGGTGTGAGTGGGGGTGTTGAAGGCCACAAACAGCCCCTCTTTACAGCACAGAGAGATAGGAGGGGAAAGGAGAGCACTTCATTTGGCTGTCTGGAACTGAAAGACCACCTTCGCCTGAGCTCAGACCTCAAATACTATTTGAAATCTTCCAAATACTTTGAGCGTTTGCTTTAGCCTTCCTGGAGTGCCTTCCTGGAGTGCCAGATAGTTTGCGACTATTCCATTGGTTCCATTGCAGCAGTAAAGTTCAATCAAGCAAACCTAAAGTATTTGAAATTATATTTGAACACAGGTATGCCCGGACTTGGGCTGTCATCAACAAGAGGCCAAGGAGAGCTCCACTCCAGCCAGCATGAGAAACCAATAAAAGTAGAGCTGGAGGAAGTACCCTCTCTCTTTTAACCTCAACACAGGAAATGCAACTTTGTGGACACATTCACATACTGTACGTACTGTCAACATTCTCTGTCGCACGCGCACACCCAGACACACTGTAAACACACAAACTCAAACACAAGCCGCCACTCCCGGAAACTCACTGACTAACACAGCTCCACCCAGTTATTAAATGTAAATTAGTCCAAAGGGTCTTTCCATGTCATTTCAGCAAGCCATGACACCCACCATCTCAGATTGTTCTGAAATCATTTCTGTAGTTAGGATAAGCATTCCTGAAACATTATTTTTTTGAAATATAATTTGATCTCTGATGAATGAAGCTAATTGGTCGCCCCCAAATTGGACATTTTAATTTATAGGATTCATATAATATTCAATAATTATGGTACCTCCCCCAAATTATATTTCAACAATATAATTTTGAAGGAATGCTAACCTTATCTGTTTCTAACAGAAACGATTTCAGAACAATCAGCTGGTAGGTGTCAAAATCCTCTTTCTTGTGCTTTTTGAGGTGGAACGACCCCAAAGGCAACCTATAAATACACTTCAAAGCCAAGCTCTAAAACGTATTTTGTGCTGTGATTTTTCGCAGAGAAAGAACCCCCTATCGCAGAGTAGAGTGTATGTGATGAAATGTTATTCATTTCATCAGGAAATGTTATCATTATCAACAGTCAGGAATTGTAAGTGACGCTCCGTAGGTTTGGTGATTTTAGTGGTGTTCATCCTGCAGTTTGGTCGTCTGACCACTGCATGACCACATGATGATGAACCTTAGGTTAGAATGGCCACGGCCGACACAGGGCTAATATAGGGGTGGACAGTAGCCAAGAAACTTAAGAGATGTACAGAGAGAAAGACAGGCAGGAAGAAAGGGAGAAAGAAAGTAAGAAAGAAAGAAAAAGAGGGTGTGAATGTCACAGAATGATATTTTGATGGACAGTAGCCACGAGACAAAAATATATAGCCTACAGACATAAGGACAGAGAGAAAGAAAATGAAGTAGGCTAAAGAAAGAAACAGATAGAAAGATGGGACTCACTGTGAAACTGTTGTTGACGTTCTTTGTGCTGGATTCGGCCACTCTCGCCTCTGTCAGCTCAACCTCATCAAAGAGATTTTTCTCCATAATCTGACAGTTAAGACTGAAAACTGTCTTCAGAGAAGTACTACTGACCTCTTTTTATTAAATGTCAAAAGTAATGTGGCCTGTGTGGTCCAGGGGTTAGTGTCACTGACCCTGGCACACATGACCAGCCTAGGCTTATAGAGTTGGCATGAGTTTGAATCTGACCCACTGTCCTTCTGATTCGCAATCCCTCCTATCTTTCATGTCTCCTCGTCACTGTCCTGTCTCAATAAATACAAATAATAAATATATTTATTGAGACCAGAAAAGCATTCTAGGTGAAGCTGGTTGAGAGAATACCAAGAGAATGCCAAGAGTGTGCAAAAGTTGTCATTTAGGCAAAGGGTGGCTACTTTGAAAAATCTCAAATATAAAATATATTTTGATTTGTTAAACACTTTTTTGCTTACTACATGATTCCATATGTGTTAATTCATTGTTTATGTCTTCACTATTATTCTACAATGTAGAAAATAGTAAAAATAATAGAAAAACCCTTGAATGAGTAGGTGTGTCCAAACTTTTCACTGGTACTGTATGTGTATTAAAGTAGTAAAAAGTTTAGTATTTGGTCCCATAGTCCTAGCACACAATGATTACATCACGCTTGTGACTCTACAAACTTGTTGGATGTATTTGCTGTTTGTTTTGGTTGTGTTTCAGATTATTTTGTGCCCAATAGAAATAATGGTAAAAAATGTATTAGGTCATTTTGGAGTCACTTTAATTGTAAATAAGAATATAATATATGTTTCTAAACACTTCTACACAGATCTCTGACACATGCAAGAAGTACCTGATTCGTAACAGAGAATGCCACTTTTAGGGCTCCCGTGTGGTGCAGCGGTCTGATTCCCTGGTTCAATTTCAGGCCGTATCACATTCGGCCGTGAGTGGGAGTCCCATAGGGCGGCGCACAATTGCCCCAGTGTCGTCTGGGTTTGGCCGTCATTGTAAATAATCATTTGTTCTTAACTGACGCCTAGTAAAATAAAGGTTAAATTAAACAAATTAAAAATACAATAGCGACTCCAAAATGACAATACATAATATACCATTCATTTCTATTTGGACACAATATAATCACAATACAATCTGAAACACACAACAACAACAAAAAACAAATGCATCCAACAAATTTGTAGACTCAGAAGATTGATGTAGTCATTGTGCGCTACAAACATGGGACCAAATACACATACAGTGCATTTGGAAAGTATTCAGACCCCTTGACTTTTTCCACATTTTGTTACATTACAGCCTTATTCTAAAATTTATTAAATCGTTTTTATCCCTCAATCTACACACAATACCCCATAATGACAAAGTAAAAACAAGTTTTTTGAAATATTAGCAAAATATCACATTTACATATGTATTCAGACCCTTTACTCAGTACTTTGTTGAAGCACCTTTGGCAGCGATTAAAGCCTTGAGTCTTATTGGGTATGACACTACAAGCTTGGCACACCTGTTTTTGGGGAGTTTCTCCCATTCTTCTCTGCAGATCCTCTCAAAATTTGTCAGGTTGGATGGGGAGCGTCGCTGCAACAGATACTTTCGGGTCTCTCCAGAGATGTTCGATCAGGTTCAAGTCCGGGCTGTCTGGGCCACTCAAGGACATTCAGAGACTTATCCCGAAGCCACTCCTGCGTTGTCTTGGATGTGTGCTTAGGGTCGTTGTCCTGATGGAAGGTGAACCTTCGCCTCAGTCTGAGGTCCTGAGCGCTCTGGAGAAAGTATTCATCAAGGATCTCTCTGTACTTTGCTCCGTTCATCTTTACCTTGATCCTGACTAGTCTCCCAGTCCCTGCGGCTGAAAAACATCCCCACAGCATGATGCTGACACCTTCTGTGTGTTCTCTTTTTGACTCCATCTGCATACTTGCAATCAAATGGCAGAATTTTATCCATCTCCTTAGCTATCATCCTCTAATTCCACTGATTTCAAAACTCGGTCCTCCAGAAAGTGGAGAGAGCAAAACTTATGCCGTTCTACTACGTGATATCATTCAAAAAAGCCGATTACCTCCACATACTGACCAGCTAATTTTATAGACCAGCGGTCCCCAACCTTTTTTGCACCATGGACCGGTCTCATATAGTCACGACATGACTGGAATATCGCTTAGGCCTATAAGTTTACTATAGCCGCTTTTTCATAACATTTTAGTTTAAGTAGGTCTAACGTGATGATATTATAAAAACAAAGTGCATATTTATAATAATCATAAAATAACAACATTGCAACTCACCATGTCGCTGAATCAGTGGGAGCCCTGAGCTTGTTTCCCGGCAACAAGATGGGCACATCTAGGGGTGATGGGAGACAGGGACATGTTCCTTATGTCCAGTCTACTCCGTAATTTCATTTTTGTTGCCGTCATTGCGGAAAAGGAGATAGGATGCAGAGATAGGATGTTGGAAATGGAAGCAACGTTTTCAGTGCTTTTGTGGCTATCTTAGGATATTCAGCCTTGATTTTAATCCAGAAGGTCGGCAGAGATGAAGTTATCTCAAACATACTTTTAAGGCCACCGTCATTTGCAACCTCAAGGAGTTGATCTTCTTCCTGCACGGACATGGACGATTCACCTGGGACATTCACAAATGGGTCGCGGATCCATTCCTTCGAACTTAGTGAACATAGTGAAGCCCCAAAATTGCCCTCCCTGGAAGCCTGTGTTTCTTACATAAGGAAGTGGATGGCGGAAAATGTTCTACTTTTTAACTCGGACAAAACAGAGATGCTTGTTCTAGGTCCCAAGAAACAAAGAGATCTTTTGTTGAATCTGACAATTAATCTTGATGGTTGTACAGTCGTCTCAAATAAAACTGTGAAGGACCTCGGCGTTACTCTGGACCCTGATCTCTCTTTTGACAAAAAATTTTTCCATCTACGTAACATTGCAAAAATCTGAAACTTTCTGTCCAAAAATTATGCAGCAAAATTAATCCATGCTTTTGTCACTTCTAGGTTAGACAACTGCAATGCTCTACTTTCCGGCTACCCGGATAAAGCACTAAATAAACTTCAGTTAGTGCTAAACACGGCTGCTAGAATCTTGACTAGAACCAAAAAATGTGATCATATTACTCCAGTGCTAGCCTCTCTACACTGGCTTCCTGTTAAGGCAAGGGCTGATTTCAAGGTTTTACTGCTAACCTACAAAGCATTACATGGGCTTGCTCCTACCTATCTTTACGATTTGGTCCTGCCGTACATACCTACACGTACGCTATGGTCACAAGACGCAGGCCTCCTTACTGTCCCTAGAATTTCTAAGCAAACAGCTGGAGGCAGGGCTTTCTCCTATAGAGCTAAATTTTTATGGAATGGTNGCTCTTCCTGTCTGGGTTGTTTTTGTGGGCTATACTCTGCGTTGTCTCAGGATGGTAAATTGGTGGTTGGAGATATCCCTCTAGTGGTGTGGGGGCTGTGCTTCGGCAGAGTGGTCGGGGTTATATCCTGCCTGTTTGGCCCTGTCCGGGGGTATCGTCAGACAGGGCCACATTGTCTCCCGACCCCTCCTGTCTCAGCCTCCAGTATTTATGCTGCAGAAGTTTATGTGTCTGGGGGCTAGGGTCAGTCTGTTATTTCTGGAGTATTTCTCCTCTCTTATCCGGTGTCCTGTGGGAATTTAAGCATGCTCTCTCTAATTCTCTCTCTCTTTTTCTCTCTTTCTTTCTTTCTTTCGTTCTCTCGGAGGTCCTGAGCCAGTCCAACTGGCCGTGCTGCTCCTCCAGTTTCAACTGTTCTGCCTGCGGCTATGGAACCCTGACCTGTTCACCAGACATGCTACCTGTCCCAGACCTGCTGTTTTCAACTCTTTAGGGACAGCAGTAGCAGTAGAGATACTCTGAATGATCGGCTATGAAAAGCCAACTGACATTTACTCCTGAGGTGCTGACCTGTTGCACCCTCGACAACCACTGTGATTATTATTATTTGACCCTGCTGGTCATCTATGAACATTTTAAAATCTTGGCCATGTTCTGTTATAATCTCCACCCGGCACAGCCAGAAGAGGACTGGCCACCCCTCACAGCCTGGTTCCTCTCTAGGTTTCTTCCTAGGTTCTTGCCTTTCTAGGGAGTTTTTCCTAACCACTGTGCTTTTACACCTGCATTGCTTGCTGTTTGGGGTTTTAGGCTGGGTTTCTGTACAGCACTCTGTGACATCAGCTGATGGAAGAAGGGCTTTATAAATACATTTGATTGATTGATTGGTGCCAGGACAGAAACCTCTCCCTCAACGTCAGCAAGACAAAGGAGCTGATCGTGGACTACAAGAAACAGAGGGCCGAGCATGCCCTCATCCACATCGGCAGGGCTGTAGTGGACCACGTTGAGAGCTTCACCTTCCTCGGAGTCCACATCACTAAGGAATTATCATGGTCCCCACTAGTGGTGCGCGGGTCTGCAGTTTGTACAGCTGTACCTGGCCAATTGCTAATAACTTGCGGCGACCCGTCATTCCAGGAAGGTGGAGCAGAGCCTGTTTAGAGCCCCACCTATTGTTGCCTGTTTTGGATGTAATTTTGGCATTAATATGTGTCACATATCATTTCGCAAACAATGTAAAAAAAAATATATAAAAAAATATATATTTTTGCTTTCTTGAGTAAGGCAGCTCCAAAATGCAGGTGCTTCAGCCTAGCTCAGTGCTTTCTGTGGTGGTGTGGCAGCAGAGCGCTGGGGTTGGTAATGTTCTCTAGCTGTGCAGCGATAGTTGTGGCTCAGTGTTCTGTCACTCATGGGGACACTACGTCACCACAAAATCTACAGGGAGAGCAAAAAAATTAAATCACCTTGTGCTGCCATAGATTTACATTAGAAGTGCCTATCCAAGAAGGCTCAAGATCATTGACCCCTCCTGTCTCAGCCTCCAGTATCTATGCTGCAATAGTTTATGTGTCGGGGGGGCTAGGGTCTGTCTGTCTTATCCGGTGTCCTGTGTAAATTTAATAAGTATGCTCCCTCTAATTCTCGCTCTCGCACGTCCGGTGCTGTCTCAAACTTTGAATGCTCGGCTATGAAAAGCCAACTGGCATTTACTCCTGAGGTGCTGACCTGTTGCACCCTCTATAACCACTGTGATTATTATTATTTGACCGTGCTGGTCATCTATGAACGTTTGAACATCTTGGCCATGTACTGTTATAATCTCCACCCGGCACAGCCAGAAGAGGACTGGTCACCCCTCACAGCGGGTATTTATAAATACATTTGATTGATTTGCCACAGATAAAATGACATCAAATCACATTATATTTACAGTAGCTTTGATTAGACTGATCATGTCAACATCATACTTTCAAAATCTTAGCTAGCAGTCATCATCATGAATCAAGTCTATAATCTACTGGCAAATCCTTTTCAACCCTTGTCATATGAAGAGAAATTATAGATAAAATGTATCGGTGATCATCGGCCATAAACACTACACAACAAGTTGTAAATCGCTAATTCAACAGTGAGCGGTTTGGAAGGAATCAGTGGCTAACTGCAAGCGTTGCAAAGCAATCACTAGCCTGCTATTCAGTGGAGAGGGTGTATGGGTTCCAAATAGTTCCAAATATCTCTGCGGTCGCCCCAGCGTGAGTTTTGTTAGAACATTCTCTCCATTCCAGAATGTGATTGTTACGCAAACCTAGGCACGCAGCATGTTTTATTTATAGGCTGTTTTCAACTTGTCAATTTCAAATTATTTTCTAACAAGTTTTTTATTTTCTAATAACAGTTTGAATTGAGGTGTGTTCCGCCTCATTCATTCACATACAATTAATCATTTTTATTTTTTGCGGACCAATACATTCTTTGGAAATTTCTGACCTGGACAAAATTCCCCAAGCACTTCCCAGTTGTTTGTACAGTGCAAGTCTGCAGACATTTGCTCATCTCTCGTCCTGCACACACGTGTTCAAATCTTCCATCTGTTGCCTGCATCGCAGTCATAGTTGTTTTCGTTAACAATAAGGTCCTTGTATGGCACAAAGACTCAACCAAATGCTATTGTCAGGCTGGTAAGAACATTTCTTATTTTGTATAACGGGTAATTTAGGATGGCAGTAGCATTGTTGACGAAATGCAGTCATCGCAGCAGAACTAGGTAGCGGTCTTGGGAAAAGAGGGTGGCAAAGAAGGGAGTTGCAAACATAGGATCTGTGCTCCAGTATTCTCTTAGGGAGTTCTTCTTTACTATCCCCATGAGAAGGGCTGTCACCAGGAAGGTATACATTTCACTAATTATGGTTGTCCCCCCTCACTCCTGGCTCTCTCTTCTCCTGTAGCTCAAGGCATAGCGATTTATCAGTGGACAAGGGGTACTCAGATTCAGGGTTCTCAATGGCTGGGGGGCAGCTCCTCACTGTCACTGTCAGAATCTGATTCCTGACTTTCATACTCTGACTCATTGTCAGAATTAAAAAAATATCCAGAATTTCCGTGTTTGTGAGTTGCTAATGCTACATCTTAGCTCTCACTAGCTACATACAACACAAAATGGCTCAAAGTGGGAGTAAGAGGTAACGTGATTGACTGCCAGCACACGCCATTTGTATCAATAACTCACTATCAGAAAATGTTTTGTGTGGTAAATATTCATATATTTACTGCTTTATTCACGTTTAAGTAACGGTGATAAATGATGCATTCTGATTCTTGCATAGATTGTAATGAGCACATATTATGTGTGTAAAATACTTTTTTAAAGGTTGTACTGTTTATGAGGAGCTAAGATAATTCCAGCTATGTGTGTGGAGCCATGTTTGTTGACATACAATGCATTCTGGGTTTCACGTAATCGTCTGTCGGACCGAAGATGCTATAACAAAATGAGGTGAGTAACGGTTCACTCATTTTTTGAGAACTTCAGGAAGTGAATGGTGGGATGTAGACGACACTAATGGTGGGATGTGAACGATGGTAGACGACACTAATGGTGGGATGTGAACGATGGTAGACAATACTATAAACAGACTAAACTCATCTTGTCTCCTCTTATTATCTTTGGTTTCTGTGAGGGGAAAAAAGCATGGCGGCGCGCAGAAACTACCCATCGTCGGATTACTTTCGATTTCTAGAGAGTGTTTTACTCAATTATTTTGATCAATGGTGAGCTCACCCGTGATGTGATTCATTATAAATAGTAATTTCTATTAGCTAAATCATATTGTAGTTTGTCAGCGAGAGTTATACAAATAAGACCTCTTGTGTTACGTCAATCTTTCCTCAGTTAGCGCTAGGACAAATGTAGCCTACATTTTTCTGGTTTGGATGATTGTGTTATGCTGTAGCTACTTCTGTGAATGTCTGAACATTGCTTCCAAAAATAAACTGCTCACATTCTGGACATAACTTTGTAAGGACTGTGTTTGTGCAAAATGTTTCTGAAAAAAGTGTGGCCAGCTCAAATGTTGATTGTTGCGTCATTCGGAACTGGCCGTTCTAAATAAGCGTTCTAATCATGATCATACCCCATAGGGACCACTGTAGAATGATCACACCCGTGTGTTGGTACCTGTGAAAAGGTTAAGGCTCTTCCAAGCTCAATCCAGCATGACTTCTGCCGCATTCAAAACAACTGGAAACTCGGAACAGGGAAATCTCAGACTTCAGTGAGTTCAAGACAACTGGGAACTCTGGGGGAAGAAAATGTGCTCCGACTGGGAAAATACGTTTTGAACGGTCATCCAACTTAGAATTCCACGTCGGGAACTCGGGCCTCTTCTAGAGCTCCGACCTGAAGATCACTGACGTCATGATTCAACCTTGTTTTTTTTTTAGTTCCCAGTTGTTATGAAAGCACCATAAATCCAGAGAAGGGCAGACTTTGATGACAAAGTTTGACAACAAAATTTGCCCACAAGAAGGTGCCACCTTCCTGTTCAAGTAAGCACAGCACAACAAGGTGAGTCCAAAAATGTATGCTGCTGCATAAATTGTGTAATATTCAAGGGAGATATGTATACATGTATACTGTAGCTAAGAAAGTAATACTAAGTGCATGTTGTGTACTAAGATGTTAGTAGCCCATGTGCCTCGCCCTAATAATTTGGTCCTTGTTCCCCTCATAACTTAGCCTACTGTTCTGACTTGGTGGTGCACATGTAGCCTATAGCCTGTATTAGAGAAATGTAATCATTGAATATTGTAAGAGCTTTCATTGTCTGCTTATATGACCCCTTTATTTACCCTACGGTTCTGAGTTGGTGTACAGGTGTAACAGAATAGCTTCCGTCCCTCTCCTCGCCCCTGCCTGGGCTCGAACCAGGGACCCTCTGCACACATCAACAACTGCCTCCCACGGCTGGTGTAGGCCGTCATTGTAAATAAGAATTTGTTCTTAACTGACTTGCCTAGTTAAATAAAAGGTTACACATTTTTAAACACTTTTTGCTTCCATGGATTGATGTTAACTTTTTCTGCCTGTTCCCAAAAGCATTATTTGGAAGTTAGCTGTGTAGGCTATTTGGCACGCGTACAGTGTGAGAGAAAAATCACATATTTACCTAATTTGTTTAATATTAATAGTTAACTATTGATATGCTTAACAATAGTAAAGACATTTCTTTAGTGCCAATGCTGTGCTTCTGAGAAAGGATGGTTAATCTCTTCCACATTCACTCCCTGCAGCTGGTCTAAGCCTGTAGTCAAGTCCATGGGATAGAGATAAACTTGAGGTACAGATCAGACCTGTATTCCTTTCAATCATCTTTGCTTCTGAGTAACCTGGTCAGTATGAGTTGGGATTATGCTGGTTCATTGTTTAGCTAGCTAGCTAGGTAGTTAGTTGCAAGTCTAAACAAGACTCCACTTCGGACAGATTATTACATGATAAAAATATTTTATCTGATATTGCTACTATGCAAGTAACCACTTCACTGTACTGTTTACAACTTCTGTATACTGTGCATGTGACAAATAAACATAGATTTTATTTGATATAGGGTGTTACCCCATGGCCTCACATGTGAATCCTTAAAGAGATGGGTGGGTGGGGCTAATGCTTAAGAAGGTGTGAACGACGCTGACTGGGTGTAGAGAAAGAAGCGCTCTCCAGTAAGTGTACAAAAACATTCAAGGGCCATTTCTCAAAACTTTCAAATCAGAATTACTTTCCCATTGTTCCTCAATTGCAGTGTATGATACACCACTTTCAAGCTCTGAGTCAATTTTTTTTTTTCTCTCCACAATTTCATGATATCCAATTGGTAGTTATAGTCTTGTCCCATCGCTGCAACTCCCGTACAGACTCGGGAAAGACGAAGGTCGAGAGCCATGCGTCCTCCGAAACATGACCGCCTAGCCGCACTGCTTCTTGACACACTGCCCGCTTTACCCGGAAGCCAACAGCACCAATGTGTTGAAGGAAACACTCCACAAGGAGTCGCTAGAGCGCGATGGGACAAAGACATCCCGCCCGGCCAAACCCTTCCATAACTCGAACTACGCTGGGCCAATTGTGCGCCGCCTCATGTATTTGTATTTATTATGCTTGGCAGCAGCTACTCTTCCTGGGGTTCAGCAAAATTAAGGTAGTTTATACAATTTTAAAAACACTACAATACATTCACAGATTTCACAACACACTGTGTGCCCTCAGGCCCCTACTCCAACCGCCTTGTAATGACAAGGCGGTCATGTGTCTCCCAGTCTCGGCCAGCTGCGACACAGCCCGGGATCGAACACAGATCTGTAGTGATGCCTTAAACCGTTGTGCCACTCGGGAGGCCCCTGAGTCTCTACTGTTATACAATGTAAAAAACACAATTTCACATTTTCCTACATAAGACCGAATCAAGGCGGTCGGTCACAATTATTCTTCTGCTATTTATTCTGTTAGCAATAATATTTACATGTTAATAGTATTTTTATGTCTCATCATTTAACTAAATGCATATTTTAACTACACTGAACAAAAATATAAACGCAACATGTCAAATGTTGGTCCCATGTTTCATGAGCTGAAATAAAAGTTATATATGCACAAAAAGCTTATTTCTCTCCAATTTGGTGCACAAATTTGTTTACATCCCTGTTAGTGAGCATTTATCATTTGCCAAGATAATACATCCACCTGAAAGGTGTGGCATATTAAGAAGCTGATTAAACAGCATGATCATTACACAGGTGCACCTTGTTCTGGGGACAATAAAAGGCCACTGTAAAATGTGCAGTTGTGTCAAACAACACAATGACACAGATGTCTCAAGTTTTGAGGGAGCGTGCAATTGGCATGCTGACTGCAGGAATGTTCACCAGAGAAAAGGGAAAAGGAAAGGGGGATACCTAGTCAGTTGTACAACTGAATGCCTTCAACTGAAATGTGTCTACTGAATTTAACCCAACCCCTCTGAATCAGAGAGTTGCGGGGGGCTGCCTTAATCGACATCCACATCTTCGGGCAACCGGGGAACAGTGGGTTAAGAGCTGTTTCCAGATAATTAAATGTTCTTATAGCTGAAAATGTCCCAGATCTTCCATGACCTGCATACTCACCAGACATGTCACCCATTTAGCATATTTGGAATGCTCTGGATCGACGCGCACGACAGCGTGTTCCAATATCCAGCAACTTCGCACAGCATTGAAGAGGAATGGGACAACATTCCACAGGCCACAATCAACAAGCTGATCAACTCAATGTGAAGGACATGTGTCGCGCTGCATGAGGCAAATGGTGGTCACCCCAGATACGGACTGGTTTTCGGATCCACAACCCTACCTTCTTTGTTTTTAAAGGTCTCTGTGACCTACCGATGCATACTTGTATTCCCAGTCATGTGAAATCCATACATTAGGGCCTAATGAATTTATTGACTGATTTCCTTATATGACTTGTAACTCAGTAAAAATATTTTAAATTGTTGCATGATGCGTTTATATTTTTGTTCAGTATAAAATCTATTAGCTTCCGAAATGTATTTGGACACCTGCTCGTCGAACATCTCATTCCAAAATCAAAGTAGTTGGTCCCCCTTTTGCTGCTACAGTGAGGGAAAAAAGTATTTGATCCCCTGCTGATTTTGTACATTTGCCCACTGACAAAGAAATGATCAGTCTATAATTGCAATGGTAGGTTTATTTGAACAGTGAGAGACAGAATAACAACAAAAAAATCCAGAAAGATGAATGTGAAAAATGTTATAAATGGAATTGCATTTTAATGAGGGAAATAAGTATTTGACCCCCTCTCAATCACAAAGATTTCTGGACCCCATGTGTCTTTTATACAGGTAACGAGCTGAGATTAGGAGCACACTTAAAGGGAGTGCTCCTAATCTCAGTTTGTTACCTGTATAAAAGACACCTGTCCACAGAAGCAATCAATCGATCAGATTCCAAACTCTCCACCATGGCCAAGACCAAAGAGCTCTCCAAGGATGTCAGGGACAAGATTGTAGACCTACACAAGGCTGGAATGGGCTACAAGACCATCGCCAAGCAGCTTGGTGAGAAGGTGACAACAGTTGGTGCGATTATTCGCAAATGGAAGAAACACAAAAGAACTGTCAATCTCCCTCGGCCTGGGGCTCCATGCAAGATCTCACCTCGTGGAGTTGCAATGATCATGAGAACGGTGAGGAATCAGNCTTGTCAATGATCTCAAGGCAGCTGGGACCATAGCCACCAAGAAAACAATTGGTAACACGCCGTGAAGGACTGAAATCCTGCAGCACCCGCAAGGTCCCCCTGCTCAAGAAAGCACATATACATGCCCGTCTGAAGTTTGCCAATGAACATCTGAATGATTCAGAGGACAACTGGGTGAAAGTGTTGTGGTCAGATGAGACCAAAATGGAGCTCTTTGGCATCAACTCAACTCGCCGTGTTTGGAGGAGGAGGAATGCTGCCTATGACCCCAAGAACACCATGCCCACCGTCAAACATGGAGGTGGAAACATTATGCTTTGGGGGTGTTTTCTGCTAAGGGGACAGGACAACTTCACCGCATCAAAGGGACGATGGACGAGGCCATGTACCGTCAAATCTTGGGTGAGAACCTCCTTCCCTCAGCCAGGGCATTGAAAATGGGTTGTGGATGGGTATTCCAGCATGACAATGACCAAAAACACACGGCCAAGGCAACAAAGGAGGCCTAGCCAGTCTCCAGACCTTAATCCCATAGAAAATCTGTGGAGGGAGCTGAAGGTTCGAGTTGCCAAACATCAACCTCGAAACCTTAATGACTTGGAGAAGATCTGCAAAGAGGAGTGGGACAAAATCCCTCCTGAGATGTGTGCTAACCTGGTGGCCAACTGCAAGAAACGTCTGACCTCTGTGATTGCCAACAAGGGATTTGCCACCAAGTACTAAGTCATGTTTTGCAGAGGGGTCAAATACTTATTTCCCTCATTAAAATGCAATTCCATTTATAACATTTTTCACATGCGTTTTTCTTGATTCTTTTGTTGTTATTCTGTCTCTCACTGTTCAAATAAACCTACCATTAAAATTATAGACTGATCATTTCTTTGTCAGTGGGCAAACGTACAAAATCAGCAGGGGATCAAATACTTTTTTCCCTCACTGTATAACAGCCTTCACTCTTCTTGGAAGGCTTTCCACTAGATGTTGGAACCTTGCTTCCATTCAGCCACAAGAGCATTAGTGAGGTTGGGCATTGAGGTTGGGTGATTAGGCCTGGCTCGCAGTCAGCATTCCAATTCATCCCAAAGGTGTTCAATTGGGTCGACGTCAGGGCTCTGTGCAGGCCAGTCAAGTTCTTCCACACTGATCTCGACAAACCATTTCTGTTTGGATTTCGCTTTGTGCACAGGGGGAATTGTCATGCTGAAACATGAAAGGGCTTTCCCCAAACTGTTGCCACAAAGTTGTAAGCACAGAATCGTCAAGAATGTCATTGTATGCTGTAGTGTTAAGATTTCCCTTCACTGGAACTAAGGTGCCTAACCTGAACCATTAAAAACAGCCCCAGACCATTATTCCTCCTTCACCAAACTTTACAGTTGGCACTATGCATTGGGGCAAGTAGCTTAGTGGTTAGAGCATTGGGCCAGTAACCAGAAGGTTGCTGGATAGAATCCCCGAGCTGACAAGGTAAAAATCTGTCATTCTGCTCCTGAGCGAGGCAGTTAACCCACTGTTCCCCGGGCGCCGAAGACGTGGATGTCGATTATGGCAGCCCCCCACAAATCTCAGATTCAGAGGAGTTGGGTTAAATGCGGAAGATACATTTCAGTTGAATGCATTCAGTTGTACAACTGACTAGGTTTTTCCCTTTCTCCTGGCATCCGCCAAACCAAGATTAGTCCGTCGGACTGCCAGATGGTGAACGCGTTTCCAGAGTCCAATGGCGGCGAGCTTTACACCACTCCAGCCGGCTTGGCATTGGGGGAGAAGGCTTGGCACTGCACATGGTGATCTTAGGCTTGTGTGCGGCTGCTCGGCCATGGAAACTCATTTCATTAAGCTCCCGACGAGCAGTTCTTGTGCTGATGCTTCCAGAGGTAGTTTGGAACTCGGTAGTGAGTGTTGCAACAGAGGACAGACGAAGTGCTTCAGCTTGTGTGGACTACCACCTTGCGGCTGACTCCGAGACGTTTCCACTTCACAATAACAGCACTTACAGTTGACAGGGACAGCTTAATTTGTTCCTTCTTTCTCATGCCAGTGCCTTCACAATCTCTTCAGTAGAGCAGCTAGGTGGTCACGATGATCCTATCCAGGAAGTGGAACACCAGCCGGTGGTACCACTTCTTTGATCTGATTTTGTTCCGGTACAACCAGTGAGTCAAGCAGATCCACCCCACCCATATTCTTGTTGTATTCTTTCACTAAAGCAGGGCAGGGGACTTTGGTGATCATCTTCCACTTGCGATCCCACTTGTCAACCTCAGGGATTTTTTGATGGCCTCCCATCTATTCAGTATCATGGTGTCAGCTACTTGGGACACTCGGCAGGCTCTGTTCCAAAACATGTGGGTGCCTTGGTAAACCAAACAATGACATGTACACCGCAATACCCAGGAACTGCTCCAATTCTTTTGTAGTGAGGTTAAGAGGCCTGTTTGCGTTACATTGTATTGCATATAGATTTGACTGCCCTACAATAACTTCCAGAATGTCTTCAGAGAAAAACTGCTTGAAGTACTGGAGGGGGGACATGATATCATCAGATCTTGAAAGCAGGCCCTGCCATTCAGGGTAAGCATTGGAGTATGCATTGAGGGGTGTTCTCCACCGGGGTAGGCATGGAACATCAACTTCTGCTACATCTTCATCCTCAGACTCAGTCTCATTGTCAACAGACAGGCATACTCCTTTAAAAAAAGAAAGCAGGAAGCACACATTTGAATGTGTCATATACCCTTCTTCATCCACTGACACACGCACGCACACACACACACACACACACAACTTTGCTGACTCACTCCTAACTGACCCCTGACCTAACTGTCTCAAACCTGATTCGGGGATCCACTCTTCCTGACTCTCCTCAAGCTCATTGTCCTCACTTTCAGAGGG
This sequence comes from Hucho hucho, assembly GCA_003317085.1. Lineage (NCBI taxonomy): Eukaryota > Metazoa > Chordata > Actinopteri > Salmoniformes > Salmonidae > Hucho > Hucho hucho. Next base: position 37,256 of record QNTS01002998.1, on the reverse strand, counting down.
AATGACCGTAACTGCTCGATGATGTTCCTTCCACCCATAAAATGTTATTGTGTCCATTTCCTGTAAGTATCAGTAGATAGTAAAGTAGAAACATTGACTATGGTCATAATTATGCATCCGATCACATCTCCACACTTTAACATGATACTGCCCAAACAAAAAAGTGGTCGAACTGCACAATTTTGCCCTGAGGCAACGAACCAAAAAACACAGTTTTAGTACATACATAAAAACGAAATAAATATTTAAACAATCAAGCATACTTCTTTACATACTCATGCACATATATTTTTTTTATATAAAGTTATTTCAATTTAAACTTTTATCTTACCAATTGGTGGCACTGTATCCCATGCGGCTTTGCTTCCTGAAAGGGCTGCTCCACCCCCAGACAAAAGGCCACACTCACTTCAGCCACTCATTTCATTGGACACAGACATGTCAGGTGATATTATATATATATATATATATATATATTTGATTAAAAAAATTCAAGGGGTGGTGTGAGGTCCAAAAAGGTAGTTTGTTGCCTGAGGGCAACACCATGACCTAGAGGGTTAATTTATTTTAATTTTAATTCCAGCCCCCGCAGGAGGCCTTTTGGTAGGCCGTCATTGTAAATAGGAATTTGTTCTTAACGGACTTGCCTAGTTAAATAAAGGTAAAAAAAAAAATAAACATTTCACTGGATGTTTCAATGTTGAGAATTTTCCACGAAGCCCACTGGCGAGCAGTGGGGGAAGATGGAACGAAATGGATTTTGGTCGACATTCTGCACATTTTCTTATCGATGAAACATTTGATCTCAATGCAGTTTTCTGTTCCCAAAACTAAAATATGCTAAGGTTTGTAGACTTTACCCTTTGCAAGTTTTTTTTTTAAATCGCGTTGTTTAGGAGCGCAAAGGCGAATTGAGTTATTGCACACGCGCACTTCAGATTAGGCGTTCCCTAACGGAAATATGCAAATACTACCAGAACGCGCCAATAGGATCTCGGTAGCTCGTGCTTGGCTCTGCCCAATATGGATAATTTATTCCCGTTAGAAACGATAGGCTATGGTCAATCTTGGTTTAGTTATAAAAAATCTTTGGTATCATCTTGCAATGAAACAGCTGGCCATACACATATGGAGCAATTTAGCAGCAGTAATCCACGGATTGAATGTATTTTTTGTGTAAATAGATGAAGGTTTTGATGAAGGTTAGCTACCATTTTATCAACACCCAGTAATGATACCATTATGTGTGGTGCTGATGATAGTACTGATAACGAGAGCTATTATAGTAGTTCCTTCCAGCTAGCGCAAGCAAAACTATCCCGGGACCCTGCTCGCCATCTCGCGGATGTAGAGGGACAGGAAAGAGCGGCGGTTCACAAATGGCCTTGCAAAGCTAGAAAACTAGCATAGTGAATGGACAGAACAGCAACCGAAACGTATGCTCGCATTTTGCTTTGAATTGCAATGTTACCAATGAAATTACAGGTTACCTTGCTTCGTATCTGACCCGATGTGGAAACTTTGCATATCAATTTCTGCGGAGATCCATGTTCCTGCTCTGGTTCACTATCCGAAGATTCATCCAGGCATCTTGCCGTGGTCTCGACTCCGGCTGCCACCGCCATATCATTTGCCCCCAGGGAATGATGAGTCAAGATGGCGTAGCAGTGCAGATGTGTTTTTGTTCGTCCCCTTGTGTACTTTGTATTTTTTGTCTTTTTTGTATATATTTCAAATTTATCTCTTTTCCATTTTATATTAAATATACCTTCCGGTAACCTGTCTCACCCAATGTGTTACGGAACCGCTATTTTTTCGACCTTTTAGACAGAACTCCATCGGAAGCTAGCCAGCTAATTAGCTACTAGCTAGTCACTGTTTGCCACTGCTAGCGGCCTTTACCTTCTGCACAGACACCAGCCCTATTTAGCCTGGATAATACTCGCCAGCCTGCCACCATCGGACTGTTTCTCCACTACAATGCCGGATCCCTGCCGTAAACCCTGGACCACTACACCTGATCTCCACATCTAGCTAGCTTCCACCGAGTGACCCAGCCCTGAGTCAGGCCCACCTCCTGGCCTCCTCCCAAACACGGCTAGAATCCACTACTCCACCGGTTCCTTGCCGTAAGCTCCCGACCCTGGCACCGGATTCATCGCTGCTACCGAGTGGCTATAGTGGCTAACGCCCCTGACCCGAAGCTAGCACCAGTTAACAACGAGCCAGGCGCATCTCCCGGCTAGCAAAGGAAAGTACCACAACAACAATACGTCTCTCGCCAGCTGGCTTGGACCCCTTCTCGACACGACGCCCCGTCGTACAACCTCGACTGGTCTGCCGACGAATACTCCATCCGCTGTGCCTGCAACCGGCCTCTGTCGGACGTCGGAGCAGACGGTTCTACCAACCCCGGCCGGCTAACTCTAACTTTAAACGCCGTGTCTCCTGCGTGCCGGCGTAGTAACGAATACCTCGCGGCTTCCCTGTCCCATCTATTGTTGTTCACTGGACCATATGATCACTCGGCTACATAGCTGATGCCTGCTGGACTATTCATTAATCACGGTACTCCATTCTGTTTATTTTTGTTTATCTGTCGGACCCAGCCGCGTACACAGGCCCTGTGTGTAGCTAACCAACCCTCTTTGCCCATTCATCGCCAGTTGACCTGTTGTTGTTGTCTTAGCTGGTTAGCTGTTGTTTGTCTTACCCGTTGTTGTCTTAGGTAGCTCTCCCAACAAACACCTGTGTTTGCTTTATGCCTCGCTTTAGGTCTCTCTCAAATGTCAATATGCCCTGTTTACTGTTGTTTAGGATAGTTATCATTGTTTTAGTTTACAGTGGAGCCATTAGGCCCACTCTACATGCCTCAGATTCCTCCTTTATCCCACCTCCCACACATGCGGAGACCTTACCCAGTATTACCAGCACGTCCAGAGATGCAACCCATCTTATCATCACTCGGTGCCTGGCCTTACATCCACTGTACCCTCACCCCACCATACCCCTATCTGCACATACCCTGAATCTATTCTACCACGCCCAGAAATCTGCTCCTTTTATTCTCTGTTCCCAACGCACTTGACGACCTGTTCTGATAGCCTTTAGCCGTACCCTCATCCTACTCCTCCTCTGTTCCTCGGGTGATGTGGAGGTAAACCCAGGCCCTGTGTGTCCCCAGGCACTCTCATTTGTTGACTTCTGTCATCAAAAAAGCCTTGGTTTCATGCATGTTAACATCAGAAGCCTCCTCCCTAAGTTTGTTTTACTCACTGCTTTAGCACACTCTGCCAAACCTGATGTTCTTGCCGTGTCTGAATCCTGGCTTAGGAAGGCCACCAAAAATTCGGAGATTTCCACCAAGATAGAACTGCCAAAGGGGGAGGAGTTGCAATCTATTGCAGAGATAGCCTGCAACGTTCTGTCATACTTTCCAGGTCTATGCCCAAACAGTTCGAACTTCTAATTCTAAAAATGAATCTCTCCAGCAATAAGTCTCTCACTGTTGCCGCCTCCTATAGACCCCCCTCAGCTCCCAGCTGTGCTCTGGACACCATATGTGAATTGATTGCCACCCATCTATCTTCAGAGTTCGTTCTGTTAGGTGACCTAAACTGGGATATGCTTAACACCCCAGCACTCCTACAATCTAAGCTAGATGCCCTCAATCTCACACAAAACATCAAGGAACCCACCAGGTACAATCCTAAATCTGTAAACATGGGCACCCTCATAGATATTATCCTGACCAACTTTCCCTCCAAATACACCTCTGCTGTTTTCAATCAGGATCTCAGCGACCATTGCCTCATTGCCTGCATCCGCTATGGGCCCGCGTTCAAACGACCACCCCTTATCACTGTCAAACGCTCCCTAAAACACTTCTGCGAGCAGGCCTTTCTAATCGACCTTACCCGGGTATCCTGGCAGGATATTGACCTCATTCCGTCAGTCGAGGATGCCTGGTCGTTCTTTAAAAGCAACTTCCTCACCATCTTAAATAAGCAAAAAATGTAGAACTAAGAACAGATATAGCCCTTGGTTCACTCCAGACCTGACTGCCCTTGACCAGCACAAGAACATCCTGTGACGGACTGCTATAGCATTGAATAGTCCCCGTAATATGCAACTGTTCAGGGAAGTCAGGAACCAATACATGCAGTCAGTCAGGAAAGCAAAGGCTAGCTTTTTCAAACAGAAATTTGAATCCTGTAGCTCTAACTCCAAAAGGTTTTGGGACACTGTCAAGTCCATGGAGAACAATAGCACCTCCTCCCAGCTGCCCACTGCACTGAGGCTAGGTAACACGGTCACCACCGATAAATCCATGATAATCGAAAATTTCAACAAGCATTTCTCTACGGCTGGCCATGCTTTCCTCCTTGCTAACCCAACCCCGGTCAACAGCTCCGCAGCTACTTGTCCGAGCCTCCCCAGCTTTTCCTTAACCCAAATCCAGATAGCAGATGTTCTGAAAGAACTGCAAAGCCTGGACCAGTACAAATCAGCTGGGCTAGACAATCTGGACCCGCACTTTCTAAAACTATCCGCCGCCATTGTTGCAACTCCTATTACCAGTCTGCTCAACCTCTCTTTCGCATCGTCCGAGATCCCTAAAGATTGGAAAGCTGCCGCGGTCATCCCCCTCTTCAAAGGGGGTGACACTCTAGACCCAAATTGCTATAGACCTATATCCCTCCTGCCCTGCCTCTCTAAAGTCTTCGCAAGCCTAGTTAATAAACAGATCATTGACCACTTTGAATCCCACCGTACCTTCTCCGCTGTGCAATCCGGTTTCCGAGCTGGTCACGGGTGCACCTCAGCCACACTCAAGGTACTAAACGATTTCATAACCGCCATCGACAAAAGACATTACTGTGTAACTGTATTCATTGACCTGGCCAAGGCTTTCGACTCTGTCAATCACCACATCCTTATCGGCAGACTGAACAGCCTTGGTTTCTCAGATGATTGCCTCGCCTGGTTCACCAACTACTTTGCAGACAGAGTTCAGTGTGTTAAATCGGAGGGCCTGTTGTCCGGGCTTCTGGCAGTCTCTATGGGGGTGCCACAGGGTTCAATTCTTGGGCCGACTCTCTTCTCTGTATACATCAATGATGTTGCTCTTGCTGCTGGTGATTCTCTGAACCACCTCTACGGAGACGACACCATTCTGTATACTTCTGGCCCTTCAATGGACACTGTGTTAACTTCTTAGGGATCACTGCACAACTTGACCGTTTTGGAGAGCCTGGCGTGCCCAAAGTAAAATGCCTCCCATTCAGGCCCAGAAAATAGGATATGCACATATTTGGTACCATTGGATAGGAAACACTCTGAATTTTGTAAAACTGTTAACCATTTGTCTGTGAGTAAAACAGAACGGATACGGCAGGCAAAACCNCAAGCGCGCACTGTGTTTCCCTCGGTCTGTAGAGCTCAGTTTATATTCCGGTTGATTTATTATAGTAAATATACGTAAAAGTGTTCCTAAGGATACATTTAAAATGATGTTTGATTGTTCTTGGACAAGTTTATAGGTATAAGATGAACGAGTTCGCGCCACGTTTCAATGGACTAGTGGAGGCTGTCGTTTCTGACTATGACGCGTGAACCAAATGGAGATTTATGGATATAATACATGACTTTTTCTAACAAAAGAACCATGGATTGTCTTCGTTGGACACTTAGGATGACCTCAGCAGAAGTTCTTCAACAGGTAATTGATTTGTTTTTGCTGTGAAATGTGTTATGTGTGTGCCACGCTGGCTAATGAATTCATGGCTATGTGAAAAGTATGTGAGGTGCTGTCCTCAAACAATCAAATGTAGTGCTTTCGCCGTAAAGCCTTTTTGAAATCTGACAACGCTGTGATATTGCCAAGAAACAGAGCTTTTGATGAGTATGAAACACTTGTATATTGGTGGATTTTTAATAATTCAACTTTGGGATTTTGAATTTGGCGCTTTACATTTTACCTGGTGGTGTCGGGAGTGGGTCGCTAGCGCCCCAATGATCCCTGAGAGGTTAACTAACCTCCAAACAAGCTTCAATGCCATACAACACTCCTTCCGTGGCCTCCAACTGCTCTTAAACGCTAGTAAAACCAAATGCATGCTTTTCAACCGTTCGCTGCCTGCCCCCGCCCGCCGAACTAGCATCACTACACTGGACGGCTCTGACCTAGAATTTGTGGACAACTACAAATACCTAGGTGTCTGGCTAGACTGTAAACTCTCCTTCCAGGATCACATTAAACATCTCCAATCCAAAATCAAATCTACAATCTTCTTTCTATTTCACAACAAAGCCTCCTTCACTCATGCTGACAAACTTGAACTAGTAAAACTGACTATCCTACCGATCCTCGACTTCGGCGATGTCGTCTACAAAACAGCTTCCAATACTCTACTCAGCAAACTGGATGCAGTCTATCACAGTGCCATCCGCTTTGTCACCAAAGCCCCATATACCACCCACCACTGCAACCTATATGCTCTAGTCGGCTGGCCCTCGCTATATACTCGTCGCCAGACCCACTGGCTCCAGGTCATCTACAAGTCCCTGCTAGATAAAGCCCCGCTTTATCTCAGCTCGCTGTTAACCATAGCAGCACCCACCCGTAGCACGCGCTCCAGCAGGTATATCTCACTGGTCACCCCCAAAGCCAATTCCTCCTTTGGCCGCCTTTCCTTCCAGTTCTCTGCTGTCAATGACTGGAACGAACTACAAAAATCACTGAAACTGGAGACACTTATCTCCCTCACCAGCTTTAAGCACCAGCTGTCAGAGCAGCTCACAGATCACTGCACCTGTACATAGCCCATCTGTTAATAGCCCAACCAACAACCTCATCCCCTACCGTATTTATTTATTCATCTTGCTCCTTTGCACCCCAGTATTTTTACTTTGCACATTCATCTACTACACATCTACCATTCCAGTGTTTATTGCTATATTGTAATTACTTCGCCAACATGGCCTATTTATTGCCTCGCGTTCCTTATCTTACCTCATTTGCACACATTGTATATAGATTGTATTTTTTTTCTACTGTATTATTGACTGTATTATTGACTGTAACTCGTTTCCGGCGCCGACAGAGATGGCAGCCTCGCTTCACGTTCTCAGGAACCTATGCAGTATTTTGTTTTTTTATGGATTACTTTTTACATTGTTTCCCCGGGAAATCTTAAGTTTTATTACATACAACCGGGAGGAATTATTGGATATAAGAGCAACGTCAACTTACCAACATTACGACCAGGAATACGACTTTCCCAAAGCGGATCCTCTGTTTGGTCCACCAGCTAGGACAATAGACTGGATCCCAGCCGGCGACCCAAAACAACGGCGGCGGAGGAGAAGGGGTAGATGGGGTGGTGTTCTGGTCAGCATCCGTAGACGGGCACATCGAGCACCTCTCCCGACTATACTACTTGCCAATGTCCAGTCTCTGGACAACAAGGTAGACAAAATCAGAGCAAGGACTGCCTTCCAGAGAGACATCCGAGACTGCAACGTTCTTTGCTTCACGGAAACATGGATCACTCAGGACACGTTATCATAGTCGGTACAGCCACATGGTTTCTCCACGCATCGTGCCGACAGAAACAAAAATCTATCTGGTAAGAAGAAGGGCTGGGGTGTATGCCTTATGATTAACGAGTTGTGGTGTGATCATAACAACATACAGGAACTCAAGTCCTTTTGTTCACCTGACATAGAATTCCTTACAATCAAATGCCGACCGCATTATCTACCAAGAGAATTCTCCTCGGTTATGATCACAGTCGCATATATCCCCCCTCAAGCTGACACATCGACGGCACTGAAAGACATTCATTGGACTCTATGTAAACTGGAAACCACATATCCTGAGGCTGCATTTATTGTGGCTGGGGATTTTAACAAGGCTAATTTGAAAACAAGGCTCCCTAAATTTTATCAGCATATCGAATGTGCGACCCGGGCCGGTAAAACCCTTGATCATTGTTCTTCCAACTTCCGTGATGCATACAAAGCCATTCTTCGCCCTCCTTTCGGCAAGTCTGACCATGACTCCATTTTGTTGCTCCCAGCCTACAGACAGAAACTAAAACAGGAAACGCCCGTTCTCAGGTCTGTTCAACGCTGGTCCGACCAATCTGATTCCACGCTGCAAGATTGTTTCGATCACGTGGACTGGGATATGTTCCGGACAGCATCAGACAACAACATTGATATATACTCTGATTCGGTAAGCGAGTTTATTAGTGCATCAGTGATGTTGTACCCATAGCAACTATTAAAACCTTCCCCAACCAGAAACCGTGGATTGATGGCAGCATTCGCGCAAAACTGAAAGCGCGAACCACTGCTTTTAACCAGGGTAAGGCGACCGGAAACATGACTGAATACAAACAGTGTAGCTATTCCCTCCGCAAGGCAATCAAACAAGCTAAGCGTCAATATAAAGACAAAGTAGAGTCACAATTCAACGGCTCAGACACGAGAGGAATGTGGCAGGGTCTACAGTCAATCACGGACTATGAAAAGAAAGCCAGCCCCGTTGCGGACCACGATGTCCTGCTCCCAGACAAACTAAACAATTTCTTTGCTCGCTTTGAGGACAATACAGTACCACCGAAACAGCCCGCTACCAAAACCTTTGGGCTCACCTTCACCGCAGCCAACGTGAGTAAAACATTTAAGCGTGTTAACCCTCGCAAGGCTGCCGGCCCAGATGGCATCCCTGGCCGTGTCCTCAGAGCATACGCAGACCAGCTGGCTGGTGTGTTTACGGACATATTTAATCAATCCCTATCCCAGTCTGCTGTTCCCACATGCTTCAAGAGGGCCACCATTGTTCCTGTTCCCAAGAAAGCTAAGGTAACTGAGCTAAATGACTATTGCCCCGTAGCACTCACTTCCGTCATCATGAAGTGCTTTGAGAGACTAGTCAAGGATCATATCACCTCCATCCTACCAGACACCCTAGACCCACTCCAATTTGCTTACCATCCCAATAGGTCCACAGACGCAATCGCAATCACACTGCACACTGCCCTAACCCATCTGGACAAGAGGAGTACCTATATAAGAATGCTGTTCATCGACTACAGCTCAGCATTTAACACCATAGTACCCACAAAACTCATCATTAAGCTCGAGACCCTAGGTATCGACCCAGCCCTGTGCAACTGGGTCCTGGACTTCCTGACGGGATGGCCCCAGGTGGTGAGGGTAGGAAACAACACCTCCACCCCGCTGATCCTCAACACTGGGGCCCCACAAGGGTGCGTTCTCAGCCCTCTCCTGTACTCCCTGTTCACCCATGACTGCGTGGCCAAGCACGCCACTAACTCAATCATCAAGTTTGCTGACGACACTACAGTGGTAGGCTTGATCAGCAACAACAACAAGACGGCCTACAGGGAGGAGGTGAGGGCCCTCGGAGTGTGGTATCAGGAAAATAACCTCTCACTCAACGTCAACAAAACAAATGAGATGATCGTGGACTTCAGGAAACAGCAGAGTGAGCACCCTCCTATCCACATCGACGGGACAGTAGTGGAGAAGGTGGAAAGTTTTAAGTTCCTCAGCGTACACATCACAGACAAACTGAAATGGTCCACCCACACAGACAGCGTGGTGAAGAAGGCGCAACCGCGCATCTTCAACCTCAGGAGGCTGAAGAAATTTGGCTTGTCATCAAAGCTGGGACCGAGAGACTGAAAAACAGCTTCTATCTCAAGGCCATCAGACTGTGAAACAGCCACCACTAACATTGAGTGGCTGCTGCAAAACATACTGACTTTAATCTCTAGCCACTTAATAATACAATAATAGAAAATTGGATGTAACAAATGTATCACTAGCCACTTTAACTTCTTAGGGAGCGGCAGCTGAGGTGTCGGTTTTGGAGAGTCTGGCGTGCGCAAAGTAAAAGGCCTGCCACTCAGGCCCAGAAACTAGGATATGCACATAATTAGTACTATTGGATAGGAAACACTCTGAAGTTTGTAAGAGTGTTAAAATATTGTCTGTGAGTATAACAGAACTGATATAGCAGGCGAAAACCTGAGGAATTTCTGTCCTGGAAAAAGTGTTTTTGACACATTGCCTCATTTTGAACCCCTCCTTATTGAAAACAGCTATATATGGGAGTAAGATTGCAGTACCTATTGCTTCCACTGGATGTCAACAGTCTCTAGACAGTGTTTGGTGATGTTAGGTTGCTCTGGATGGTAATAGAAGAAGAATTTCGTACTAGTCATCGAATGTAAACAGAAGAGGAAGCGCGTTCACGGGCTCGCGCGCGCTGTGGTTTTTTCCTTTCCTATCGTCCAGTTCATAATCCGGTTGAAATATTATAGTAAATATACATAAAAGTGTTCCTAAGGATACATTATCAATGATGTTTGATTGTTCTTGGACAAGTGTATAGGTATAATGTGAACGCGTTCTCTTCACGGTTCAAGAGGCGATTTTATGAAATGATCAGTCTATAATTGTAATGGTAGGTTTATTCGAACAGTGAGAGACAGAATAACAACAAAAAAATCCAGAAAAAAATGTGAAAATTTTTATAAATTGATTTGCATTTTAATGAGGAAAATAAGTATTTGACCCCTCTGCAAATCATGACTTAGTACTTGGTGGCAAAACCCTTGTTGGCAATCACAGAGGGTAGACATTTCTTGTACTTGGCCACCAGGTTTGCACACATCTCAGGAGGGATTTTGTCCCACTCCTCTTTGCAGATCTTCTCCAAGTCATTAAGGTTTCAAGGCTGACGTTTGGCAACTCAAACCTTCAGCTCCCTCCACAGATTTTCTATGGGATTAAGGTCTGGAGACTGGCTAGGCCACTCCAGGACCTTAATGTGCTTCTTCTTGAGCCACTCCTTTGTTGCCTTGGCCATGTGTTTTGGGTCATTGTCATGCTGGAATACCCATCCACAACCCATTTTCAATGCCCTGGCTGAGGGAAGGAGGTTCTCACCCAAGATGTGACGGTACATGGCCCGTCCATCGTNCTCATCGTTCTCATGATCATTGCAACTCCACGAGGTGAGATCTTGCATGGAGCCCTAGGCCGAGGGAGATTGACAGATTGACTTCTGTGTTTCTTCCATTTGCGAATAATCGCACCAACTGGTTGTCACCTTCTCACCAAGCTGCTTGGCGATGGTCTTGTAGCCCATTCCAGCCTTGTGTAGGTCTACAATCTTGTCCCTGACATCCTTGGAGAGCTCTTTGGTCTTGGCCATGGTGGAGAGTTTGTAATCTGATTGATTGATTGCTTCTGTGGACAGGTGTCTTTTATACAGGTAACAAACTGAGATTAGGAGCACTCCCTTTAAGAGTTTGCTCTTAATCTCAGCTCGTTACCTGTATAAAAGACACATGGGAGACAGAAATCTTTCTGATTGAGAGGGGGTCAAATACTTATTTCCCTCATTAAAATGCTAATCAATTTATAACATTTTTGACATGCGTTTTTCTGGACTTATTTGTTGTTATTCTGTCTCTCACTGTTCAAATAAACCTACCATTAAAATGATAAATTATAAAATTTGATTTTGATTTGATTTACTCCAATTTTTATTTTTTATTTTATTTATTTCACCTTTGTTCAACCAGGTAGGCAAGTTGAGAACAAGTTCTCATTTACAACTGCGACCTGGCCAAGATAAAGCAAAGCAGTTCGACACCTACAACACAGAGTTACACATGGAGTGAAACAAATACAGTAGAAAAAACAAATCTATATACAAAGAGTGCAAATGAGGTAAGATAAGGAAAGTAAGGCAATAAATAGGCCATGGTGGCAAAGTAATTACAATATAGCATTAAACACTGGAATGGTAGATGTGCAGTAGATGAATGTGCAATGTAGAAAAACTGGGGTGCAAAGGAACAAGATAAATAAATAAATACGGTAGGGGATGAGGTAGTTGGTTGGGCTATTTACAGATGAGCTATGTACAGGTGCAGGGATCTGTGAGCTGCTCTGACAGCTGGTGCTTAAAGCTGGTGAGGGAGATAAGTGTCTCCAGTTTCAGTGATTTTTGTAGTTCGTTCTAGTCATTGGCAGCAGAGAACTGGAAGGAAAGTCGACCAAAGGAGGAATTGGCTTTGGGGGTGACCAGTGAGATATACCTGCTGGAGCGCGTGCTGCGGGTTGGTGCTGCTATGGTGACCAGCGAGCTGAGCTACGGCTGGGCTTTACCTAGCAGGGACTTGTAGATGACCTGGAGCCAGTGGGTATGGCGACGAGTGTAAAGCGAGGGCCAGCCAACGAGAGCGTACACGTCACAGTGGTGGGTGGTATATGGGGCTTTGGTGACAAAACGGATGGCACTGTGATAGACTGCATCCAATTAGTTGAGTAGAGTATTGGAGGCTATTTTGTAAATGACATCACCGAAATCAAGGATCGGTAGGATGGTCAGTTTTACGAGGGTATGTTTGGCAGCATGGACGAAGGATGCTTTGTTGCGAAATAGGAAGCCAATTATAGATTTGATTTTGGATTGGAGATGTTTGATGTGAGTCTGGAAGGAGAGTTTACAGTCTAACCAGACACCTAGATATTTGTAGTTGTCCACATAATCTAAGACAGAACCGTCCAGAGTAGTGATGCTGGACGGGCGGCCAGGTGCGGGCAGCGATCGGGTGAAGTGCATGCATTTGGTTTTACTTGCATTGAAGAGCAGTTGGAGGCCACGGAAGGGGAGTTGTATGGCATTGAAGCTCATCTGGAGGGTAGTTAACACAGTGTCCAAAGAGGGGCCAGAAGTATACAGAATGGTGTCGTCTGCGTAGAGGTGGATCAGAGACTCACCAGCAGCAAGAGCGACATCATTGACGTATACAGAGAAGAGAGTCGGCCCAAGAATTGAACCCTGTGGCACCCCCATAGAGACTGCCAGAGGCCCTCCGATTTGACACACTGAACTCTATCGGAGAAGTAGTTGGTGAACCATGCGAGGCAATCATTTGAGAAACCAAGGCTGTCGAGTCTGCCAATAAGAATGTGGTGATTGACAGAGTCGAAAGCCTTGGCCAGATCAATGAATACGGCTGCACAGTAATGTCTCTAATCGATGGCAGTTATGATGTCGTTTAGGACCTTGAGCTTGGCTGAGATGCACCCATGACCATCTCTGAAACCAGATTGCATAGCGGAGAAGGTACGGTGGGATTCGAAATGGTCGGTAATCTGTTTGTTAACTAGGCTTTCAAAGACCTTGGAAAGGCAGGGTAGGATAGATATAGGTCTGTAGCAGTTTGGGTCAAGAGTGTCTCCCCTTTGAAGAGGGGGATGACCGCAGCTGCTTTCCAGTCTTTGGGAATCTCAGACGACACGAAAGTGAGGTTGAACAGGCTAGTAATAGGGGTTGCAACAATTTCGGCAGATAATTTTAGAAAGAAAGGGTCCAGATTGTCTAGCCCAGCTGATTTGTCCAGATTTTGCAGCTCTATCAGAACATCAGCTAACTGGATTTGGGAGAAGGAGAAATGGGGGAGGCTTGGGCGAGTTACTGAGGGGGGTGCAGGGCTGTTGACCGGGGTAGGGGTAGCCGTAGAAAAATGCTTGTTGAAATTCTCAATTATTGTGGGTTTATCGGTGGTGACAGCGTTTCCTATCCTCAGTGCAGTGGGCAGCTGGGAGGAGGTGCTCTTATTCTCCATGGACTTTCCAGTGTCCCAGAACTTTTTTGAGTTTGTGTTACAGGAAGCAAATTTCTGCTTGGAAAAAGCTAGCCTTGGCTTTCCTAACTGCCAGTGTATATTGGTTCCTGACTTCCCTAAAAAGTTGCATATCACGGGGGCTGTTCAATGCTAATGCAGAACGCCAATGTGTAACTCTGTGTTGTTGTATGTGTCGAACTGCTTTGCTTTATCTTGGCCAGGTCGCATTTGTAAATGAGAACTTGTTCTCGACTAGCCTACCTGGTTAAATAAATGTGATATAAAAAAATAAATAAAAAATGATATACACATGAGTGGAAGGTGGATTCAAGAGGAATTAGCACCCCCGTGTGGTCAAGAACCAATGTGGACTCTGGCCTTTTCTCAACTCATCTCTCCTCTCTCTGCGTTCTGTCTCGTCTTCTTTTGGAAAAAGATCAAAGGTAATCGAGGAGAGGGAACGTGGACGAAAATGTGCTTGTATGAAATGACCTCTCCATTCGCACTTCATCTGGCAAAATATATTTACAGGGGTGAATCCCAAAATAAATGTGTAATGTGATAAAAAAACAATTTAAGTTAGTTATACAATACATTTTATAGATTAAACGATAAGTAGCATATTGTTTTTAAACAAGGGGCATGCTTCTCTCCTCCAACAAAACAAAAGTTGGAGGAGGTCATGGAGGAGAGAGGACAGAGGAGAGAAGGTGGAGGACATACTTTTTCCAAATGAGAAAAGGCCAGGGGCTACTTGGGCCAAGTGGTCCAAAAATGATCAAATCAAATAAAAAAGATCTGCTTGATTACAAAACTGTATGGATTAAAACTGTTAGTTCTGGCCCACAGTTTCTTCTTACCAACACCACCATCCATGATTAAGTTTCCAAACCAGTCCACTTCAACCATTGAAGAGGTTGTCACAGTCAAATATTTTCAGGTTTAAAAATGTGTTAATTTAAGGAGAAACAAGTGCCCTTAGTCTACTTTAGTTTTCATAGAGGTATTAAAGACAACATCCATAGGCGATGCGTCCTTAAGGCTAGGGGAAGCAAAGCTTTCCCTAAAGTAAATTGAATTCAATTGATATAGCCTAATCCTGTCCTGTCTATACATAAATAAATACAATCATTCAAAATAGGCAAATAAAGCATGATTTGGCCACAGAGGATCATTAGATTCTTTAAAGAAAATGGTTTATTGTTTTAAATCACATTGCCTTCGGTCAGAAGGAAAGGCAGCGTGCGCAATTTGGGTAGCGCACATGGCAAATACCAAATAGATGATTGTTGAGTTGCAACTGTCAGTGGAAAGTAGAGGCCCAGCTAGGCATATCACAATATTTCAAAATACAATTGCGGTAAAACATAGTTTGGAAAGCAAATGGCTATTGCTGTAAAGAGATTACAATGAAAATACTCTAATCGGTCTTTTTAGTTAGGCCATCAAAATTCTCAACGTAATTGAGCGAACTCTACACTATAATCTGATATACACCCTTAGAAAAAAGTTGCTATCTAGAATCAAAAAGGGTTCTTCAGCTGGGAAAGGACAGCTGAAGAACCCATTTTGGTTCTAGATAGCTAGAGTACGCCTAGGCTATAGGCTATGTCAAATACGTTTCTTCTTTCTTTGCAGAAAATGTTACCTTCTATAAACACATTGCGGGCCATAGGATAACCCCTTGAAGAACCCCTTTTGGTTCGAGGTAGAACCCTTTTGGGTTCCATGTAGAACCCTTTCCACAGAGGAACCAAAAAGTGTTCTATCTTGAATCAAAAAGGGTTCTCCTATGGGGACAGCGGCAGAACCCTTTTGGAATCCTTTTTGTGTACATGCTCAGTCATGAATTGAACAGTATGGTAGAGTGGCCAGGCGGAAGCCACTCCTCAGTAAAAGGCACAACAGCCTACTTGGAGTTTACCAAAAGTCACCTAAAGGACTCTCAGACCATGAGAAAGAAGATTCTCTGGTCTGATGAAACCAAGATGGAACTCTTTGGCCTGAATGCCAAGCGTCACGTCTGGAGGATACCTGGCACCATCTCTATGGTGAAGCATGGTGGTGGCAGAGTTTTGCTGTGGGGAGTTTTTTTTAGCATCAGGGACTGGGAGACTAGTCAGGATCGAAGCAAAGTACAGAGAGATCCTTGAAGAAAACCTGCTCCAGAGAGCTCAGGACCTCAGACTGGGGCAAAGGTTCACCTTCCAACAGGACAACGACCCTAAGCACACAGCCAAAACAACACAGGAGTGGCCTCGGGACATGTCTCTGAATGTCCTTGAGTGGCCCAGCCAGAGCTCGGACTTGAACCCGATCAACAATCTTCGGAGAGACCTGAAAATAGCTGGTCAGCAACGCTCCCAATCCAACCTGACAGAGCTTGAGAGGATCTGCAGAGAAGAATGGCAGAAACTCCCCAAATACAGGTGTGCCAAGCGTGTAGCATTATACCCATGAAGACTTGAGGCTGTAATTGCTAAGGCGCTTCAACACAGTACTAAGTAAAGGGTCTGAATACCTATGTAAATGCGATATTTCCATGTTTTTTTTATTTTTACATTGGCAAAAAAAACATTTTACTTCTCATTATGGGGAATTGTGTATAGATTGATGAGGGAAAAAAATATTTAATCAATTTTAGAATACGGGTGTAACGTAACAAAATGTGGAAAAAGTCAAGGGGTCAGAGTACTTTACAAATGCACTGTAGCTTGATGTACACCACAGGTGGCCTGGAATGTGGACATATGGTTTACTTTTGAGGTCTGAAAACATCTGACAAACTTTAATTTTGCAGTGAAATGTCCCTTAAAATGTTCTGTTTTTGTCTGTCTGCTCACCATTTTAATCATTGCAGGGTTTTTTTCCATTTCACAAAAGGAATGCCGTTGCCTTTTTGCTCAATGACGTACCGTATATAAATACAGTATATACAGTTGAAGTCGGAAGTTTACATACACTTAGGTTGGAGTCATTAAAACTAGTTTTTCAACCACTCCACAAATTTCTTGTTAACAAACTATAGTTTTGGCAAGTCGGTTAAGACATCTACTTTGTGCATGACACAAGTCATTTTTCCAACAATTGTTTACAGACAGATTATTTCACTTATAATTCACTGTATCACAATTCCTGTGGGTCAGAAGTTTACATACAATAAGTTGACTGTGCCTTTAAACAGCTTTGAAAATTCCAGAAAATGATGTCATGGCTTTAGAAGCTTCTGTTAGGCTAATTGACATCATTTGAGTCAATTGGAGATGTACCTGTGGATGTATTTCAAGGCCTACCTTCAGACTCAGTGCCTCTTTGCTTGACATCATGGGAAAATCAAATGAAATCAGCCAGGACCTCAATAAAAAAATTGTAGACCTCCACAAGTCTGGTTCATCCTTGGGAGGTTCATCCTGTGGCAGACTGCAATAGCATCGAATAGTCCACGTGATATGCAACTGTTCAGGGAAGTCAAGAACTAATACACGCAGTCAGTCAGGAAATTTGAATCCTGTAACTCCAAAAAGTTTTGGGACACTGTAAAGTCCATGGAGAACAATAGCACCTCCTCCCAGCTGCCCACTGCCCTGAGGCTAGGTAACACTGTCACCACCGATAAATCCACGATAATCGAGAATTTCAATAAGCATTTCTCTAGGGCTGGTCATGCTTTCCTCCTGGCTAACGCAACCCCGGCCAAGAGCTCCGCCCCCCCGCCGCAGCTACTTGCCCGAGCCTTCCCAGCTTCTCCTTCACCCAAATCCAGATAGCAGATCTACTTGCCCGACTAGCATCACTACCATGGATGGTTCTGACCTAGAATATGTAGACAACTACAAATACCTAGGTGTCTGGCTAGACAGTAAACTCTCCTTCCAGACTCATATTAAACATCTCCAATCCAAAATCAAATCTAGATTCGGCTTTCTATTTCGCAACAAATCCTCCTTCACTCACGCCACCAAACTTACCCTAGTAAAACTGAGTATCCTACCGATCCTCAACTTCGGCGATGTCATCTACAAAATAGCTTCCAATACTCTACTCAGCAAACTGGATGCAGTCTATCACAGTGCCATCCGCTTTGTCACCAAAGCCCCTTATACCACCCACCACTGCGACCTGTATGCTCTAGTCGGCTGGCCCTCCCTACATACTCGTCGCCAGACCCACTGGCTCCGGGTCATCTATAAGTCTATGCTAGGTAATGCTCTGCCTTATCTCAGCTCACTGGTCACGATAACAACACCCACCCGTAGCACGTGCTCCAGCAGGTATATCTCACTGGTCATCCCCAAAGCCAACACCTCCTTGGCCGCCTTTCCTTCCAGTTCTCTGCTGCCAGTGACTGGAACGAAATGCAAAAACCGCTGAAGCTGGAGACTTATATTTCCCTCACTAACGCTGCAGCTGTACATAGTCCATCTGTAAATAGCCCACCCAATCTAACTACCTCATCCCCATACTGTTTTTATTTAATTTTCTGCTCTTTTCACACCAGTATCTCTACTTGCACATCATCATCTGCTAAATTGTAATTACTTCGCTACTATAGCCTATTTATTGCCTACCTCCTCACGCCATTTGCACACACTGTATATAGACTTTTTTTTTTTTTCCTATTGTGTTATTGACTGTACGCTTGTTTATTCCATGTGTAACTCTGTGTTGTTGTTTGTGTCATACTGCTTTGCTTTATCTTGGCCAGGTTGAAGTTGTAAATGAGGACTTACCTGGTTAAATAAAGGTGAAATAAATAAATAAAATAAAAGCCCTGACTTCAATCCCATAGAAAATTTGTGGGCAGAACTGAAAAAGCGTGTGTGAGCAAGGAGGCCTACAGACCTGACTCAGTTACACCAGCTCTGTCAGGAGGAATGGGCCAAAATTCACCCAACTCACCCAAGCTTGTGGAAGGCTACCCGAAACATTTGACCCAAGTTAAACAATTTAAAAGGCAATTCTACCAAATACTAATTGAGTGTATGTAAACTTCTGACCAACTGGGAATGTGATTAAATAAATAAAATCTTAAATAAATCATTCTCTCTACTATTAATCTGACGTTTCACATTCTTAAAATAAAGTGACAGGTCATTTTTACTTGGATTGAATGTCAGGAATGGTGAAAAGCTTAGTTTAAATGTATTTGGCTAAGGTGTATGTAAACTTCCGACTTCAACTGTACCAGCAATGTTTATCATGTTTATTATGTTTAATATTTCCCAACCCGAGATTCAAGATACAATCATTCTTTCTTATGGTTTATTAAATGACTCGTCATCTATCACACTCACGTTCACCACCATCGCCGACTCTTAAAGATGGGAAAATATATACAATGCACACACTGACCAAAAGCATAGCAAATTAAAAGTTAGAAATTGTATCGAATTGAAGTATGCAGAGACTCTTTTTTCACGTTACAAAACATACAATTGTTAAAGATCTCGAAGATCAAGAACAATTCTCTCTCAGGAGGTCTACTTCCTACAATGGATATACTATAGGTCATTGGATGACCCATGCTGCTATACTATGTAGCCTAGATAAACCACAAAACCGCAGAAGTTACATCTAACACATTGGAATAACCCACTGGGCAAAGACGTCAGTTCAACGTCTCATTTTGATTTACATTTGATTGAGTTCTCAACAAACGTGAATTCAAAGTGAAGTATATATTTTTTACCAAGTCTTTACATTTAGGTTTAAAGTTGAGCCAGTTTTCAACATCTTCAGAAAATGTATATTTTTTGTTGAAATGACATGCTCTGAAATTATGTTATTTCAACCAGTTTGTGGCCAGTAGGAATTGAGAGGGAGAAAATAACATGTCTATATACAGTATGTGAACCATAGCATAACCCATTAAATAAAGATTAGCCAAATTAGTGCACCTGGGTAGTCCTAGTTCCCAGGCCCCAGTAATCAAATAATACCTAGTGATCCCAGCAGGATCCGATGACACGTCTATGGTCACAGACCTCAATCACTTGATCTGTATCACCCATACATGGGGGATTTCTCTTCCACTCTCTTTATTATTAGTTATTAACTGTTTTTCGGACGGTGAAGGTGTCAACTATTAAGTTCAACTTAAGCATGAAAGTGAACAAGGCAGAAGCCCTCCTTTTCAGACGCATCACAAAGGCCTGCTATTGGGCCACCCACCCAGCTACCCTCTTGAGTATGACACTGTGGTGGGATGGGCCTGGCTTTCACAGGTGTATAACAATGGCTGCTCACCGAGGGAGACTTTTCCCTTCAAGGAGAATCATCCAACTTGAGGAAGATGGCTCAACTCTCCACCGCATCGGTGAGTAAAGCGGGTGTGCAGAGTACTGGCCTGATGGCACACACTTAATGTGTTGTGAAATCTGTTGTAAAATCTATTGTAATGTTTTGAAAATGTCATAACTGCCTTAATTTTCCTGGACCCAAGGAAGAGTAAAGGGGATCCATAATAAATACAAATACAGTAGCTTATGAGTGCTGGCTGAATGTGACAGCAGGTTTTTTTAGTGGGATCATGCAGACATGTCTGAATGTTGAACAGCATTGGTGACTTCAAATTGTGATTTTTCTGAGATTTGAGTGTAATAGATCATACAGTGCCTTGCAAAAGTATTCATCACCCTTGGTGTTTTTCCTATTTTGTTTAATTACAACCTGTAATTTCAATAGATTTTTCTTTGGATTTCATATAATGGACATGCACAAAATAGTCCAAATTGGTGAAGTGAAATGAAAAAAATAACTTAAAAAAGTATAGTATATATATCTCAGTATATATACACCTGTTCTGAAAGGCCCCAGAGTCTGCAACACCACTAAGCGGCACCATGATCACCAAGGAGCTCTTCAAACAGGTCAGGGACTGGTTGGCACTCTCTGGTTGGCACTCTCCCCTAATTGGTGCCATCAGCATCGGGGTGCCCGAGTACTCCCAGCAGAGGGAGCCAACGTCGCGGCACGTACCTCCCCTCTGTCACCAACATGGGGGATTTCTCTTCCACTCTCTTTATTATTAGTTATTAACTGTTTTTCGGACGGTGAAGGTGTCAACTATTAAGGTCAACTTACGCATGAAAGGGAACAAGGCAGAAGCCCTCCTTTTCACCAACCCCCGGGGTAGACCTTCCGGGATACCACCCTCTTAGCCCTGACAGGTTCCATTCCCCAATGGCTGCAATTGTTTTGTTCATGCATCATGTTTCCCTGCCGGAGTCAATAGCCCAGGTACTCCACCTCAGCGTAGCCCAGCTTGCACTTGTGGGGGTTCGCGGTCAGCCCTGCATCGCTTAGCGCATCCACCACCTGTAGCCTACAGAGATACGACTCCCAACTGTCACTGTGCACGATTATATCATCCAAATAAACAGCAGCGTACTC
Organism: Hucho hucho; assembly: GCA_003317085.1. Lineage (NCBI taxonomy): Eukaryota > Metazoa > Chordata > Actinopteri > Salmoniformes > Salmonidae > Hucho > Hucho hucho. The sequence goes on along the minus strand of QNTS01002998.1, from coordinate 16,179 downwards.
ACGGTGCGGGCACAGAACGCGGTCCATGAGTCACTGGAATGTCGCTGGGGCCCTGGGATGTCGCTGGGGTTTTTATATACTAACTTTATTTTATCAATGTACCAATCGGACTTCAGGAAGAAGCATAGCACAATTACAGCAGCCATGAAAGGTTTTAAATGATTTCACTGAAACCCTTGACAAAAAACAGCACTGTCTCTCACTTTTTATTTATCTCTCTAAGGCTTTTGATACAGTTGATCATGCTATACTGAGGCAGAGATTGTCGAGTGTAGGTCTTTCGGACCATGCAGTTGCATGGTTTGCTAACTATCTGTCTGATAGAACTCAGTGCACTCAATTTGATGGGCTCATGTCTGTTAAATTGTCTGCCTGTAATGGTGTGCCCCAGGGCTCTGTACTTGGTCCCCTCTTATTCACTATTTATATAAATAATTTAGACAATTGTGCAAAATGCGCAACTATACTTTTTGCTGATGATACTGTTATTGTTGTGCCTCGTCTCTCACAAAAGTTTTCCAGAACTTGCAAACTGCTTTTTATACTGTTCAACATACCTTGTGTCAATTGAAGCTTATCCTCAATACTTACAAAACTAAACTAATGGTGTTTTATAAAGCAAGAAATAGTTCTCTGAACCTTTCCCCTATTACTACCTGTCAGGGCAATGAGATTGAGACTGTAACCTCATAAGTATCTTGGAACTTTAATTGATGACGGCCTCGGTTTTAAATTGCATATTCAACAACTTACAAAAAAATGGAAGCTGAAGTTGGGATTTTATTTTAGGAATAAGGCCTGTTTTTCTTTTGAAGCCAGAAGGAGGCTAGTATCAGCTACATTTATGCCTTTACTAGACTATGGGGATATTTTAAATATGAATGCTTCCGCTCAGTGCTTGAGATAAATTGACCCCCTTTACTATGGAGCATTGAGATTTATTTTAAATTGCAAAACCCTTACGCACCACTGCACTTTGTATACCAGGATTGGCTGGCCTTCTCTAGTCACTTGTAGGCTCGGTCACTGGTATACTTTTATTTACACAGCCATTTTGGGTTTACTACCATTTTATTTGGGCATTTTTATTGTTCAGAAATGTGGTGGGTACTCACTTCGTTCGCAGGACTTTATCCTGCGAACTGTTCCAAATGTCAGAACTGAATTTGGTAAAAGGGCTTTTATGTACTCTGCGCCATCGGCTTGGAACGCCTTACAAAATACTTTTAAACTGGAAGAACTTGTCCCGATTGGTGTTTTTAAATCACTGATGAAGGATTTTGAAACGGATTCCCTGACCTGTCAATGTTTTTAATTTACTGTTTTATGATTTTGTTATACTCTTGTGAATTCTATGGTTTATACTAAATTACTTGTAGTTTTTCATGTTGTCTGTCTGTAATTGTGTAATGATTTGGTGCTGCCTATCTTGGCCAGGACGCTCTTGAAAATTAGATTTCAAATCTCAATGAGCCCTTCCTGGTTAAATAAAGGTTAAATAAAAAATTAAATAAAGTTTTCCGCTGGACCAACTCTCGGAGTGCTTGTCGTTGGGTCGGCCTGAGGTCTTCCCCCATGGAAACTTTGACGGAGGACGGATTCTGCTGTGGCCGGGACCATGTTGCACACAGCGCCTCTCGTGCGTGCCATCTCTTCAGAAGGTTCATATGGTAAAGCTGGAGGGGTTTTCTCTGCTCTGGTTGGCTGACCTTATATTTGACATCACCCGCCCGCTCGACAATGTCCATTTTTTGCTCTCTGTTATGGGGATCACCACCAAGACCTTCTCACCGGGTGGAACTCTCGTGGTTGGGCCCCACGGTTGTAAACTTGCTCCTGGGCGTGTTGTGCCTGGGTCATGTGTTCCCTCATCACTGGCCAAATTGCAATCATCCTCTCCCTCATCACTTCCACGTGTTCCACCACACTGCAAACAGGGGTTGTTTGGTCCTCCCAGACCTCCTTGGCTAGGTCCAGCAGTCCAAACAGGAGCTAAAAGGGGGAAAACCCACGCTTGGGGTACCTCGTGCACCAAGAACATTAGGTGGGGCAGCAGCTGGTCCCAGTTCCTCCAGTCTCTCTCGATGACCTTCTTCAGCATCTGCTTTAGGGTCTTATTGAAGCGTTCGACTAGCCCGTCCATTTATGGATGGTTCACGCTAGATTGCAGACATCTTTCATTACACGAGACATGAATGCGGTTCCCTGGTCCGTCAGGATTTCTCACAGGATACCCACCCATCTCTCTGTTGTGTGTTTCTCCTTTTCTCTCTCAAGGCAATGATGACTCTCCTCGGACTGCTGGTCTGGCTTTCCCTCTCTTCCGTGATGAATATGCCTGAAAACTACCCAGCCTTCCCCCCTCCAACCCCAGCAGGGGATGAAGACTACCCTCCGACGGGACCTGGAATGGGCAGTGACTTCTTCTCCAACTCTGCCAGGGTATTCGATCCCACCCAGAGGGGAGAGGAGCATGATATGGCCTACTGTCAAATGCTGCTTGAGGCCCCCTTGCCCCCACCCGCCGAACAGGTGCCCTGGTTCTGTATCTGCTCCCGCTGCAAAGGCACCATCGGCCCCAATGGAGACTGTGGAAACGGGTCTGCCAGATATGTACTCAACACTAGCAACTGTACCTGTATAGCACTGTTGTATCACAACTACTGTAGATTTTCTGTAGCCTTCACAATATGCAGCACATTAAATGATAATGACAGAGATTAAATGATAATGACAGAGTAAAAATGTATGATTTTATATTAATTAATTAAAGCATTAAACCCTTCTCTCTCCACTCTCAGGCAGCCCTGGAATCCCCAGCAGGAGAGGTCTCACAGGGTGGAGAGATCTTCCAGGATTTGTGGGCAGGCAGGGAATCAAGGCTAAGAACCTCCATAACTATGACATCACAATAGCACCCTGTAATGGAACAAGCACTACACTATGACACTGTTAAAAGATAAACGACCACATTCAAGAACTCTGTGATACAATAATGACTTGAAAATAAAGAAGAGCCGGAGCTCAGATGCAAATAATATTTCATGTCCCAACGTTTCGACAGGCAAGCTGTCTTCATCAGGGTAGGGTGAGGTGGGTCCCCGGGGAGAGCAGGACATAGCTGGGAGAAGGGAGACCAAGGAGAGATGGGTATGATGGGAATCCTATGCTCCCCAACCATCTGCTCCACTTTCTCTGCAGCGCTTAACACCATCTTCCCATCACCCAACATTCCTGTGGTCTTCTCTCTGGTGAAGGACACAATCAACCAATGGCATGTACGCCAGCAATAAGGCCAGCAGCACCTTCTCTGGCTACCTAGGGTCGAGAGTTTGTAGTGCTAGTCGAGAGACTACACCTGGGGCGACTACACCCTTATGTAAAAGTGCCAATAGCCATCTGAAAAAGCACCTAGCTACTCAATCTACATATTTGTCTAACCTCGTATAACTTTGGCCTCTCCAGCATAACACAAACAGTAAATGTTGGAACTGTATTTCAACTAAGCTCTCTGCCCTCCCTCAGTATTTTAGTTCTGTGCTTAGTGTTCGTTGCTGTGTTTTTGTTCTGAGTGTCGGCAGAATCAGCTATTCTGGAAAGTTTTTTTGTTTTTATCAACATGTGCAATTGAAACATTGCTAGAAACCCACATGAAAAGAGGTCTCAATCTGCCTCCTGGGATATGTTTGTGTGCATGGTTGTTTTAAGCGTACATCATTAAATATTATATCAGTTTGCGTGCGGGTTTGTATGTGAGTGGATCTGTATTCTTCTTACAATTATTATTTTCTTTTGTATCTGAACATGTCTTACAAAAGGGTAGTCACTAACAAATCCTCCACACAAAGTAGTGCTCCTGTCAGTGTCAACTGATCATGGTGGTCACCGGGATGCACCTTGTTACAGAGACACAGTTCAAAGAGGCTCCCTCTCAATCTGAGAGATCTGCTGAAGAACCACTGATGTTGCTATGGAAAGAGAAAGTAGCATAGGTGTGTCTCTTTCAGTGCGGTGGAAGGATACGTGAGAAGGCACAGCTATGTAGCTACAGTAATGTTAAACAGAAAGGAAGAGGTCAGGTGTACTCAGCCTGAGTAGTAACTAAGTGGAAGTGCTGTTCTGTCGACGGGCAGCAACAGAACAGCTTCTGTATGAAAGATAAAGGAGAGAAAATGATTGATAAAATAAGAAAGGAGGGGAAGAGTGTGTGTGTTCTGTAGGAGCCAGAGTGCTTATTGTAGTGTCACTTTCTTCAAGCGTCAGAAAGCAAACCCTTTCTCCCATATCACAGGCACCCACTGGGTTTCCATCACATTTATTTAAATGTCTGTATATGCTTGTTCTCTAAGAAAATTGCAAATAAAATGTTAAAGAAAGATTCAAGTCTATAATGATTCAGTACAGATGTATTCTGTATAATGTACAGTACATCAATACAACAGTAAACATTACTATAAAGCATAGGCCTTGGGTCTGGATTTGTCTACCGGTATACTGAATGGCAATACCATGACATCTACAGTAATCTTATTTTATCTATTGGTTTTCCTTTATTTGCCTTTATCTTACCAGGCAAGTCATTTAGAACACATCTCTTTAACAATAACAACCTGACCAATATGGCGCAATGAGTCATGCAGCAAAGCAGACAAGTGACAACGTTACATAAGCAGACAATTCTTAAAAGCTCTCTACATCATCTCGCCTTTTGGTTCTTCATGACCCTCAGCATTTCAAGCTGTGACGTCCAGCTGATGTTGTACATTAGGCTTTGGCCATGACTGGACAGTGTGGCTGACCCATGCAAGACCTCTGCTTCCTTGGACAGCCTGCTCATGCCTCGGTGGGTGACTCATCATCATCAGGGATGACCCCTTTCAGGTAGACCCGCTTGAACTCCTCGAACACCATGTCATCGGACTCACTGCCAGCACAGCCATAGTGTTGAGTTAACAACGATTTGAAGAGGTGGAGTAAGACAGGCACAGAGAGAGAGGGGAGAAAGAGAGGAGAGACGGGGGCAGAGAGAGAGAGAGAGAGGGACACAAGGAGACATCAGTATCAGTCCAAAGATAGTCTCTCACCACTCTCAGTTCTTCCTCAGTTCTTACTGACATGCACGCACACACGCCCATAAACAGCGATGAGGACACAGTTTCAGAAAATTACAAATGGGACAAGGGAGGTTATAAAACTGGCCAGCGAAGCATTCAGTGACAGACACTATACCATTTCAATTTAGCCAAGTCCTATTGGACTATGGGAACAGGAGGACGCACAGTGACAAAAAACTAGAATGCAAAACAAAAGGCTCTAACACTGAATAATAGGAGCAGCAGGCAAGCAGGAGGAATCACACCACAGAAATATAATCTATAGAACGGACATCCACAGTCAAGTCAAAAATCCGTGATCGGCGGACTGGTGGCAATATTGACTGTACCCATGCCAGGAAGTAAAATCTTGACGTTCAACATGACATTTTATGTCTTTCTATTTCTATGGCTCACACCCAAAAAAACAGGGCGTGGCATGGAAGGACATCACAACGAAACAACGTAAATAGAGCGGCTTACCCCTCCTTAGCTGTATAATGCAAACAGATCCAGGTACGGAAAAGGAATGGAAAGAAAGTGGTCATCATAAAAGGATAACATGAGAGAATGTCATCAGAAGAGATTGTGTCCTCTCTATATAGAACTAAATGTAATCTGGATAGAGGCGTATTAGGTATGTGTGGACATTACAAAGCTACTTGTAAGCTTGTCTACACAGCAGTGGGGTCACTGGGGTGGATTTAGTAATAAGAGGAATCAGCAATAAGACAAGCTGATTAAATACATTGGCCTCTGAACACTGCTTGAAACAGACTGCAAAATGTTCTAATAGCAGCTTGACAGTGATTGAAAGGTGTACAGTAGACAGTTATTTAAAAGGCCAGAAGATTTTCCAGACTATGGGACCTGTCCAGGGAAAAACTCCCAGCCCTAGTCAGTCATCAAGGGTTCGGAGAGGGAAAGCATGGAGGGTGATGAAGGGAGAGTGAAGGGTGGTGTAGGTGGAGAGCTTTGGGAAAGACATAGTGGACATATTGGACATAATGGACATTGTGGACATAAAGAGAGAGGCTGGGGATTAAGAGGCCCTGAACTAACCTGGGTCAGGTTTAGGATGCATGAGCCGGAATGGAACCTCCACCGCAACCTCACTGGAACAAAACATGCATTCACAAAAATGAAAATAGGTATGGCAGACAAACTAGATTTTTTATTACTTTGAATACTTCGTAATACTTTGACCGAAAAGTTGAGTAAAAAAAAAACAGTTACTTAATAATATTTAGTTGAAATCAGCCATACCTAGATCCCACCATCCTTTTGAGAATAGATCAGGAAAGAAGGTGATTAAATGAAGATTAAATTAAGTGGTATTATTTAGAATATTTAACATAGGGGCTTAGATTATGTTATAGTAGATATGCTATGGCTAGCTATAGAAGATTCACATACTCACCCAGAAGCATTGAGCCTAACCACCACTTTGTAGGACACAAGCATACCCTGCACTTCCTTTAGGACTTCCTCCTTCACACTGCAGGCAGGAGAGAGGTGGAGAGAGAGGGGGGCAGGTCAGAATATTAGAGATCTTCTGCTGCCATCTTGTAAATGTAAACCAGTGTGACATCTTAGAGCAGCAGAGCGTAGTTATCCTCACTCACATGCTCGAGGAAGCCAGACAGGTGTCCTCATGCTTCAGTTTCCCATCCAGAGCAATACCTCGTCTTTCCTTGTTAGCAGCCAATAGAGGAATGAGGGTGTAGACCTTCTTCAGGGTTGTTCCAGAGGGCACTGTATCTCTGTGGGGAAACATAGGAAGACATTGCCTTATTTGTGATTCCACCATCTTGATGATGCAACTTTATTTGACCAAAAAACTAATTACCAGCAATAAAGGTAGCATAAAGAGAAAATCTACACAGAGGTAGAAAGTTATTCAATGGGGAAGGTATTTAATTCAATCCAATTAAACTGTCTGAACAAGAGATTGATTGATTGATACTTACGAGGTCTCTTCTAGGGCAACTGCCCTTACATACTTGTCATTGGAATAAAGTACCACGTTGGTCACCTGCTCCACTGTAGAAGAAGGCAGGCGGAATGAACATATATAGTAGGTCACTTCAAAACTCCACACCACCAAACAACAACAACATTCTCACCTGCAACAGTGATGTCTTTCAGTGATCTGCTGGAGCTGTTGTTGATGTAGACACTGACCTTGATTGGTTCACCATGGTAGTATGTCTGCAGGGAGAGAGAGAGAAAGAGACAGACCAAGCCACTATTAATCAAGTCACAAGCAAGTCTCAAATCACAAGGTCCATGTCTCAAGTCGAGTCCGAAGTATAACGGGTCAAGACTCGAGTCAAGTCCAAGTCGTTTATTCTAAGAGCAAGTCAAGTCGAGCCAGATGTGCCCTTTAGCAAGGCACCAAAATCAACAACAAATTGCTCCAGGGGTGCTGCACTGTGGCTGACCAAGCCGGGTTTGAAAGCAAAAGACACACTTTCGTAATCTGAAAGGAAAATAGAAGTATTCTTCTTCTTTGCTGGAATTGTGGATGCAGGGACTTATATTCCATAAGATCAACATTATAGTATCATGAATATTTTGAAACTATATAAACATATTCTAAACATGGAGAAAACAATGGAGCAATAATACCTAATATTTAGTGCTATGATGGGGGTAAACAGTTTTACAAAGCTCCTGAGGTATGTAGGTACAATGTATTCGGAAAGTATTCAGACCCTTTGACTTTTTCCACATTTTGTTAAGTTACATCCTTACTCTAAAATGTATTAAATAAAAAAAAATCATCAATCTACACACAATATCCGATAATGACAAAGCGAAAACAAAACAACATTTTGGGGGGCAAATGTATTACAAATAAAAAAACAGAAATAACTTATTTACATAAGTATTCATACCCTTTGCTATGAGCTCCGAAATTGAGCTCAGGTCCATCTTGTTTCCATTGATCATCCTTAAGATGTTTCTAAAACTTGATTAGAGTCCACCTGTGGTAAATTCAACTGATTAGACATGATTTGGAAAGGCATACACCTGCCTATATAAGGTCCCACAATTGACAGTGCATGTCAGAGGAAAAACCAAGTCATGAGGTCGAAGAAATTGTACGTAGAGCTCAGAGAGAGCATTGTGTTGAGGCACAGATCTGGGAAGGGTACCAAAACATTTCTGCACTATTGAAGATCCCCAAGAACACAGTGGCCTCCGTCATTCCTAAATGGAAGAAGATTGGAACCACCAAGACTCTTCCTAGAGCTGGCCGCCCGGCCAAACTGAGCAGTTGGGGAGAAGGGCCTTGTTCAGGGAGGTGACTTTGAACCTGATAGTCACTCTGACAGAGCTCTAGAGTTCGTCTGTGGAGATGGGAGAACCTTCCAGAAGGACAACCATCTCTGAAGCACTCCACCAATCAGGCCTTTATGGTAGAGTGGTCAGACAGAAGCCACTCCTCAGTAAAAGACACTTGACAGCATGCTTGGAGTTTGCCAAAAGGCACCTAAAGGACTCTCAGACCATGAGAAACAAGAATCTCTGGTCTGATGAAACCAAGATTGAACTCTTTGGCCTGAATGCCAAGCGTCATATCTGGAGGAAACCTGGCACCATCCCTACAGTGAAGCAAGGTGGTGGTAGCATCATGCTGTGAGGATGTATTTCAGCGGCAGGGACTGGGAGATTAGTCAGGGTTGAGGGAAAGATGAATGGAGCAAAGTACAGAGATATCCTTGATTAAAACCTGCTCCAGAGAGCTCAGGTCCTCAGACTGGGGCAAAGGTTCACCTTCCAACAGGACAACGACCCTAAGCACACAGCCAAGACAACGCTGGAGTGGCTTCGGGACAAGTCTCTGAATGTCCTTGAGTGGCCCAGCCAGAGCCCGGACTTGAACCCTATCGAACATCTCTGGAGAGACCTGAAAATAGCTGTGCAGCAATGTTCCCCATCCAACCTGACAGAGCTTGAGAGGATCTGCAGAGAGGAATAGGAGAAACTCCCCAAATACAGGTGTGCCAAGCTTGTAGTGTCATACCCAAGAAGAGTCAATGCTGCAATCGCTGCCAAAGGTGCTTCAACAAAGTACTGAGTAAAGAGTCTGAATACTTGTGTAAATGTAATATTTCCGTTTTTTATTTTTTATAAATTAGCAAAATTTCCTAAAAACCTGTTTTTGCTTTGTCATTATGGGGTAGATTGATGACGGGAAAAAAACAATGTAATACATTTTAGAATATGCCTGTAACATTGTTTTAGAAAAAGTCAAGGGGTCTGAATAGTTCCCGAAGGCATTGTATATTCTTCAAGAATGAAAAGGTACAGATGTCCTATCTTAATTTGACCAGTTTCTCACAGCAGGAAAATAATCCTGCAGCAACAGGACATGTGAATTATTATGTAGATTATAATTAATTTAAATTTTTGTAGGGATTGATATATTTTTTGTGAGGGCAAATCAAGTCTTACATTTTAAAGTGTAAATTACAAACTTTAGAATCCTTTTTAAAACTTGAATACACTATAAGTTTGCATTTCCTTCGGCAAAGAACAATTATCTGTGAAAACAGTGATCAAATTAAGATAAAACATCTGTAAACAGTATATCATTCATTAAAATGTAAATATGGCAAATTGAACCTTTAAGGCTCTAACATTTCTGAATGAAACTACTTCCGACATCAACCATAATGCAAATTGTTTAAAAAAAGGTTATTGCAAAAATGTCATTCAAGTAACTAAAAGGAACAGGTTACAGTGTAATGCATGCAATTCTTTGACATACCTATGACATGCGGTAGCTGTGCTGACTGTATGTTGGTGTCTATTGTATACTGTATGTAGTGTATGGTGCTATGCTGGAGTATAGTAGGATATATCTTTACTAACCTATGTAATTGTAAAAAATTGACCTTGTAGCAGTGGTAAGGGCACGAAATCAGCAGAAGGAAAGGCAGGTTGACGTACCCAGAGTGTCGAGTTATTGACAGGTCTTGGTGATCCAATGGTGAAAGAGCCATATCATACAAAATATACAAGTAGATTTACCAAATATACACAGGCAATAGCCCCCAAAAAATAGCATCTATCAGAACATACACTGGTAGAAGGCAAGACTGTACAGCCTCCCCTTGCGAAACCAAATCGAACATGTCTAACAGGAGCTCAAACAGGTAGGCCCACATAATATAAGCACTTGGAACCCTAGGACCATACACTTACCCAATTTGCAATTACAACCAATAAACTGGTTCTACAGTGTAAAAGGCAATTTCCACATCTATTGTTACATTAGTACGCACATTCGTCTTAAATCAGATGAATGATTATTCATTATATTTCAACACCATGTATACATGGAACAATAATTGTATCTTATTCAACGTTCTGGCTCCAAAGCATGGAGTGCAGGCCACGTAGCCTAGTTCTATGCACACTGAGGCGCGCACACTCCTATTACGCACAACTAAAATGACAGAGACATACAGTAGGACAGTCACACCGAACTCCTTCAAAACCGGAGAAATAAACAGAACTACCTCTTGCTAATGGTCATGTGCACTATAAACATTTCACCCACTCATAGCAGGGTAATACATGGTTGGCTATAAAATGAAAATGTATCGTTGGCCTATCAAACATGAAACAGAAATACCTACGTGTTGCAATAAACGTTACGGTGATGGAATGATGAAATTCTAGCAGGTATTGTAGTACTAGATGGAATATATTTACCACATAGGGCCTATCCATTTAAAGGTGTGAAAGCAACTTCAAACATTTCAACAAGAGGAAAAAAAAGCACTCTTTTCGCCACAGCAAAAATTCATTTTAACAACAAATTCCAAGCTTCATAAGTAAATTATTAATTTCAAGCAATTGTTACATAGCCTACCAAAATTCTAGTCATTGTTGCCCCCATTGCTGGTGACCTTGCAAAGTAAACAGTTAATATTCTTTATCACCAAAAATTTTTGGAGCTGCATTTATTTATTATGGAAATCCTCTCTCCCTAGAAAGCCGGTATGTGGGCTTGCACTCAGGCTAGAATGAAAGGCAGCCGGTGCAGGGCAGAGAAAATATCTGTAGAGTTAAAAAAGTACTCACACTCAAACCCATGAAAAGGAATAACTCAAGGAGGCCGAGATGCAAAAATAATATAATTAATATAACCCATGCTCGAAAGAATACAACAAGTTAAACTGCAAGGTGCTATATATATATATATAAAAAAAGGAATGGAGCATACAGTACATTTTGGCGTCATGTCTTCATCAGTGATGTACAAACAAATTAAGAAGACACTTAAGAAGACAACTATACGTGGGCAATACCCCAAAAGAAATAGCCTTTAACTAGCCTAGCTAGCCTGGAGCCTCACATGGAGGACGCTAACAAACGTTTTCAATGCTGCAGGAGCTGTGTTCATTTTGCTTTATTCTGGGACAATGTGGACCGCCCAAACTTTCAATGTAGTAACTGTTTGCTTTCAGAGGACTACAAGGGCAAAGTGGCTACTCTTAGCAAACAAGTAGCAAACGTACACAAGGTACTGGGGAATCCACATCCAGCTACTCCAGTAGCTGGACACCACTCTGGCCTGGTGGAAGTGCCACTGCCATGTCGGCTCTCCACAGCTGACTGGCCGGTTCTCTGCAGGGATCCCTCCCCAAAGGGGTCTCTCCCTTCCCTGGAGAATGGAGCTAGTAGGATGCTCCTGGATGACTCAGTGGATGTTCCTGTTCTCGATTCTACCAACCAGCGTCCTTGGAGATGTTAAGCCTGGACCGGACAGACCAGAAACAGCTTAGCCACCCTGGATCCAGAGGTTCCGACACATTCTTCCCTGGGGGCTTCCAATTCGAGATTGGATCCGGAGGTATCTGTGCCTTCGTCCTCTGTTCTGTCTCCCTCTCCAGTGGCTTCTACCTTGGTTTCAGATCCTCAGAGCTCCCATCCTCATCAGACCATGAGGCTGTCTGAGACGCCGGCCCATTCATCATCCACGATAGATACTACAGCTGGCTTGGGTCCATCGGGGCCCCACAGCCCTGCGGTCATTCAGGGGTTTGTGAAACACCTCGAGGCGAAAGAACGGCTGGACCTACTCAGCAATTGCATCATCGTCAGTTCTATGGTAACAATCATCTTGGTTCCCGGGGCAAAAACCTTGTGCTATCCTGTAGCAGGAGTACAGGACATTACAAGGTTGCTTTAGACCGTTCTACGACAGATGCCAGGAGCTGACGCTCTCATAGTCCATCTGGGGTCAAACGACATGAAAATGTATTCTTAAAGAACTGATTCTAGAACTGAAAGATTCCAAAAAGTGGCCAATCATTTCAGGTCCGGTACCATCGTTGAGCCGCGGGTGTGAAAGATTCACCATTGTGTCGCTGAGTTGTCATAATTCTGCAGCAAATGTACATTATCCTAGGGGCGTTGGCAGACACGATGTAAGTAATTTAATTTATGTCTCTCTAACTGCCCTGAATGACTCTGTTGATCCTAAAAATATTGTATGCAGTAAACATGTGCCTATGAACCAGAGTTATACTGTTAGCACTGAGGCAGTGTGCCCTAGTAGGAAGTACACTGTGTGCAGCTCACCCTGCACTATCAGCTCAAACATAAATAAAATGAGCATGTCTACTTCTGATATGCTTCCAAGTAAAGCAATAAAAAAAGATAATACCTTTGATGAGACAGTGGTAGCAATACATGGTTATAACATCTACAGAAAGAAATGCCAATGTTGGAGGTGTTGCAGTCTATATTCAGAACCACATTCCTGTAAAGCTTAGAGAGGATCTCATGTTAAATACAGTTGAAGTAATATGGCTACAGGTTCATCTGCCTCACCTAAAGCCCATTATTGTGGGAAACTGCTATAGACCACCAAGTGCTAACAGACAGTATCTGGATAATATGTGTGAAATGCTTGATAACGTATGTGATATCAACAGAGAGGTATATTTTCTCGGTGATTTCAATATTGACTGGCTTTCATCAAGATGCCCACTCAAGAAAGAGCTTCAAACTGTAACCAGTGCCTGCAACCTGGTTCAGGTTATCAGTCAACCTACCAGGGTAGTTACAAACAGCACAGAAATGAAATCATCAACATGCATTGATCACATCTTTACTAATGCTGCAGAAATCTGCTTTAAAGCAGTATCCAAATCAAATCCAATGTTAATAGTGACATGCCCCCCGAATACAACATTTCACCTTACAGTGAAATGCTTACTAACAAGCCCCTAATCAACAATGCAGTAAAAAAAAAAAAAAAAAA